>BMAV01027336.1:124060-137213 GCA_019973955.1 Trichonephila inaurata madagascariensis
TATATATAGTGTTGTGATTGAATTAAATATATTTAAATATTTTTCATTCATGTGTTGGGCTGCTTTGCGCAGACAAATGTATGAATTCACTGGTATATAATATCTTAATGATTCGAATATAAATTTTAAGAACAAAATATATATATATGTAATAATTCCCTCTAACATACTTTTAATTAACTCTTTAATGATGTATAAATAATCTTTAATTCTTAGGTTTAAAAATAAACGTTGTAATCTTAATCGTAATCGGCTAAAACGATTTCCGTATCCCTCGCATTTTAGCCAATCAGATGCCCAAAGGAAAACGCCTATTCAACGTAATCGCGCTGTCTTTCTCTGCTTGCCGCCATCACGTAAGATTGCCAATACTTGCTACTTTTTTTTCTTTGTGTTGTGTCCTCCAGAACGCCGCTGTCTATGCCATGTTAACGTAACGTAATTGTGCTTTAATCTATTGATGTGTGCTCATAATAAAGGAGGTAAAGCTATTCTGAAGACGTCATTACTAAATCAACATTGATACTTAATCTACACCGGCCAACAGTACTTCAATCTATTACATATATATATATTAGGTTAGGGAAAAATAAATCCATTATTTCTCCATGAAATTCAAGACTTTATTTAAAATATTCGGATTGTCCGATTTAGGTCAAATACGCACCGTTTTGTTGTATAATTTATTGCCATTTTAATGGTAGCTGCATTATGCCTCCCTCATAGAAAGGCTTGATCCTTATTGGAGAAAAACTCTAGTAATCGATTTTCCCAATCTTCTCTTGATATCAATTTCTTATCACTAAGGAAGTTTTGCAATGCGAGAAAAAGGTGGTAATCGCTTGGTGTCAGGTCCGGACTATATGGTGGATGCAATAAAACTTCCCAACCAAGCTCTCAGAGTCTCTGGCGAGTCAATATAGACTTGTGTGGCCTGGCGTTGTCTTGAAGGAACACAAATCTTCATCTGTTGGCCAATTCTGGCAATTTCTGGTCAATAGCGGGCTTCAAATGGTCCAGTTGTTGACAGTAGACATATGAATTTAGTATTTCGTCATACAGAAGCAACTCATGATAAATTATTCCTTTCAGTCATACCAAATACACAACAGAACCGTCCTGGCCAATAGTCTTGGTTTGGCCACCGTTTGAGCCACTTCACCGCGCTTTGACCCCGATTGTTTTCGCACAATACTGTCGTTTGGTACCCATTTCTCATTCCCAGTCACCATCCATTTAAGAAATGGGTTGATTTCATTGCGTTTGGCCAAGGCTTCGCAGATGGAAATTCGATCCATCATGTATTTTGGTGTTAATTGTTGTGGTACCCAAACATCGAGCTTCTTTTTGAATCCAACTTTGCGCAAATCATAAAAATTGTTTTATGTTTGATCTTTAACTCCTGAGCGATGCTACGACTACTAACATGCCGGTCAACTTTAATTATTTCTGTGATTTTATCGACATTTTCGACAATGGGCCTGCCTGTGCGAGGTGCATCTTTAACATCAAAAGTGCCTGAACAGAATCAACGAAACCAAAATTGCGCGTAATTAGCTGTTACAGTCTCGACACCATAAACACCAAGCACAATTTCAACCACCTGGCTTGCAATTTTGCCTTTATCAAAGAAAAACTGCAAAATGTACCGAACTTTATCTTTGTTGTGTGTGACTGCCATTTTTAACACCCTGTAAGTCACAATTAAATGGACCAAACAAAAAAATACAAAAGAATTTCTTTAGTGTAAACTGTCACCTTGACAACGAGCATAAATTTGAAATTGTTTCATTGATACTTCAGGAGATAGGGACACTACAGCCATCTTCCGAAAAAATAATGGATTTCTTTTTCCTCAGCCTAATATATATTTTTGGTTTTGTAGATTGTCGGGAATAAAAAAGAGTAAAAATATTAAATATTCAATAAATAATTAGCATTAATTAATAAAAAATATGAATAACAAATTCTTAATCACCTTTTACGTACTATATACATTGGATTTATAATCAACCGGAAAAAAATCAAAGATATGGAAAGAATCCAGACCACACCGCTCCCTATATGTGCCACTGACACTGGGTAGACCGCAACACATTGAAAAAATAAAAAAATGCCCACATCTGCTTTAAAACATTAATAGAAGGGTGATTTATATATATATATATATATATATATGTAGGAATGGATGTGCACGTAATCATATCCTTCCTATATTCTCATAATGACGTAAGTCCAAGAGAGCGCCACCTAGCTGACAAGGCGGTTCGAGAATAGACGACAGATGAATAGGACGATTGCGCGGGAAGACAGAGAGAGAGACGGGACGAGACAGAATGGACGAAGAATGCTTTCATTTGCATGGATGTTATTAAACTAATTGTCTTTTAACTAGGTATGAAATATTTATATTTTTCCAAATGAAATTTTCCATAAGCTGATAGGAATAATACGTATCATGTAGAAAGCATTTACTTACAAATAATTGTAATTGATAAAATTAAAACAATGTAAAATTTACATAAAGTTTCCTCCTTTATTCAATGTTACCAATTGTTCACACATAACCTTTTGTCGCACACAATCATTAGGCCAATATAATTAAAGGAAAAAGTAATTCTTCGATAAAATAAGAAAATGAAGTCTAGATATGACTAGATATGATTTGAATGTATCCGAACAAATCTAAGACATATTGAACAGTTACCAGTAAGTTATAGAACGCAGAGATATAGTAATTTCCAAGCAATCGTCAGGTTTTAAATCGGTACTTGGATTGGTAGATTTAAATCGTTTTGATACATTATGTGGAACATGCTTTTAAACTCAAAATAAAGTCAATTCTTTGTTACAAATTTAACAACTTAATTAATAGTAGAAATATGTGGGGCGGTCGGAGCCTAGTGTTGAAAGTAACGGACTTGTTGTCGATGTGTCATGAGTTCGAGCCTAGTACCGCCGAAGAGCTGAAACGCGTGCAGAGGGAGCGATACACTTTAAATACGTCGAAGGTTAAATGTCCTTTCGGTCGTGTGGTGTAGAAGTTAGGAAAGGGGGTTCAAGTTCAGGTGTCGTCCTCGTCACTTGACCATGGACCAAGGTATGAAGTCCGTCGCCGCAAAATCTCTCGAGTAGCAGAATTGTTCGACGCTTATATTCACTCATCAAAGAACAAATATAGCGAGATTTTTTTTTAATTGAAAATGTAACGAAATTGACACACATTTGCTTCATTGTTTCAAATTTCCATACATACATATCTATCTTAATACTTTAATTTTAATAGGTATTATATATATTTTTGTAAGGGATTTTTAATAAACATATTTACATAAGAGCTTTGTTGCAATTTACGTGTGCTAGGATATTGTAGTACAAGCAATTTATCCTCACGTGTCGTATTTTCAAATTTACGTAAAGAATGGAATGTGATAAATTGCCTTTAAATTCACTTACAGGAGTTTCTAAAAAGCCTATTCCTCACCGCAAAGCCCTCAAGTTGTAGACGGTCTTAAACAATGTTACTGGAAGAGTGAACTTCAAGAGGAGGGTTTCTCGCCTATTTTGTTCTTCGGAAAAGGGATGTCAGGAGCCGCTTGCATACTCCCCAGAATGATTAATGAATTTTAAAGAATCCATCAAGGTCACACCTCGTTTTCGAATATTCTAAAAGGGTTGCTAAGCTCATTTTCCTCTTCGATGAAACAACCGCTGATGGACTCGAGAGAAATAATAAGGTACTCAATGCTCGAGAGATCAAGTAATAGTTTCAGTGCTTTTAAAATACCTTAGTCATTAGTATATTTGAAGTATATTCCGTAATCGAAAGCGTGCTTAGAATGTCGAAATTATGTGGGAATAAATTTTCATCAAGAAGGTTAAAACTAATTTAACTAACTTTTTTTTTTCTAATAAGGTTAAAACTAATTTAATATGCTGTACTTTATTACTGATTACATCATTCCATATTATAGAATTTTTAAAGCTAGGTATAGTAGAAACTTGTGCTATATCTCTTTCAAGGTTTGAATTTTTGATAAAAATAATGCACTAGAGGGAAATAATTACAATTATTTTAGAAAAACATCATAAAAATATAATTATTGATTATATAATTGTAATAATTGTAGCTTTAGCTAGTTCTTTTATGGGTGTAAAATAAGTAAATTCACTTCTTCATCTTATACTGTTATTACTCCTATATATTAAAACATTTTCAGTTTTTCCTAATCTAATGTTGTAAGTTTAATTTTAGTTTAGTCCTAATTTACCTAATGTTACTTTAAATGTTCTATTCTATACATCATTTTGTTTTACCTAGTTTTTATTTAGTCATTATGTATAATAAGTGCATTAGTTTGTATTTTTTTTTTAATTCTGAACACGAGCTACAGCTCATTCAGGACATTTGTGTAATTTTGTGTGTATGTACTATTATTTTATAAATATTATTATTATTTTTAAAAATGCAACTTGCATCAAATTTATCTGAAACTATAAGCATGCCCATTATTGCGAAAAAATAAGCGGAATGCATTTTGTATTTGTAAAGAAGATGGCCGTGGTGGTACATTTTTTGGACTCATATTTCCATACTGGCAATGCACATGTGAGGTGCTAATTATTGTAATATTGACTTATTTAGTTATATAATATACGCCCTTACGTGCTTTGTATCAATTATTACAAGAGTAACTTTCATTTACACTTAAAAATACACAACACAGTCACTTCTAAAAAATACCACTCAACAGACTCATACTTATCAAAAATTAACCTACTGCATAAACCGATCGCACACAATTAGTTTAAGACATGTGTTGGAAACTGCTTGGAGTTTACCTCTGTAGTGTTCAGAGAATGTACCATTTAGCATCAATTTCTGAGGCTTTCAAACCAGTGGTAGGTTTTGTGTTCCTCCACACAATAAACGAATTTGTGATACATCATATCTACCACCAAGCATGAAAGAGATATATCTATGTATGTAGCTTAAAAATATTATAGGACTTGAATACATTCTACGCTTATTTTCCTTGAATTAGACACCATATTTATAATGTTTCGTACTGTTTAAATAATCAAGATTTAATATAAATGTAATGAAACAAATACTAAAAATATCTTGTAATTTATTCATGCAGCGCTTCTCAAACTGTGGGGTGCACCCCCTAGGGGGGGGATAAACTTACGTGGGGAGTGCTAGCATATCGAAAATAAAATACTTAAAATAATTATCGATTTACTGAAAGAAAGCAAAACAAAAGACATTCTGACATAATAAATAAAATACATAGTCACACTGATTTAAAATACTTAGAAATGTATCAATACGATAAAAGATAATTGATAATTAGTTTATTAATACGAAACTTAAAACAAGTTTAGAAATTACTAGTGACTTCTACAGGTTTGTCATGTACAAAATATAATTCTTATCTTGATAGATCATGCATTTCATAATTAAAGTCACATTGTAGCTTTAGCGACGAAGTACATTATAATTGCATTCAATTCATAGTAGTTGAATAAGGGGGGTGCGATGAAAATTATAGCTGAAAATTAAGTCGCCATTATTGAAAGTTTGAGAAGCTCTGTATTAATGTATTTTACAAAAATATTCACTTTTTAATATATTTATGTTAGTATGATTACATTGCTTTATGTGACGGCATATGCAGTCAAAATTTTAATATAAACCATGTATTAATCAAATTTAGTTCGTGAGTAAGAAAAAATGATGCTTAAAAGTCTATTTTTATGTAATTCTAAGATTATATATTAAATAATTAATATTTTTTTATAACAAGATTTTAAAATTTTTCTAAAGAAAGGGAACTTTTATGTAAATAGCTTTTTTTTCTGGGAAAGGGAAATAAGCTTGATTAACAATATGCAAATAAGAAATAATGCTGATGATATACAACATAATATTATCATTATTTTCTTTTTTATCTTGTGGCATAATAATTATTTTGTATTTAGCAACATCCAACTAATATTCTGATTTTCCCAAAAACCTTCATTTAACAATTTATGCCAAAATAATAATATTAAAAAAAAACTCTGGTTCACATGAATTAAACTATTTATCCAAACTATTAATGTGATAGTAAATTCTATAAATATTTCCATGTATTTAATTCTATCTTAACTTGTAATAATTTAAATACATTTACTAAATGTGTGTTTTAACCAAAATTTATTATTACCAGCAAAAGGTATCAAGAAACGAAACAAATAAGCTCAAAAGAATGTTAGGCGTATCATAGTTTCATATATTCACATAATTTAAAAAATAAACTACAGGATAATATCTATATCCTTTTGGATTATCTTTCATTTTAAAGAAAATATTGAACGCTATTAAAGTTTTCTTTTAGAAATAATAAAATACTACTTACTCCCAAAATTTCATAAATGACTTTAACACAAGTTAAAAAAAAAAAAAAAAATAAAAAAAAATAAAAAAAAAGAGAGAGAGAGAGAAAGTAAATTCCTACTTAGGTTAAAAAAGAAAAAAAAATATTTTAGTTATTTTTAATTATGTAGCTACAATTAATACAAATATGTATATACATATGACGGAATCACAATATTGCGTGACAAAAGAAAGCGATTTTCCTTACTTTATATGGTGTTGGGCTATTTTTGTTTTTTGTTTAGTAATATTTATTCTGAAATATTACTAAACAAAAATAGTATACTGAATATATATAGTATACTGAAAAAGAAAATCACATTCTCAGAAATTAGGCCATCCCAGGTGGACAACTTTAGGATTAGACGTCCAACGCTCTACCCATTGCGCTACAGGGGCACAACGAGCTGTTGGACTATTATTTTTGTTTGTTACTATTTATTCTTTAATTTAATAGAATTAATGAATTAATATTTGAAAAAATAAATAAGCACATCAAGTGTCATCCACTACAAGTTTAAAAACATGTGTTTTAGATGATTTATTATGACTAGCATTTTTAGAATTTAATAAATGCAGATTAATTTTAAAACTTAATGAAACAGCTTATGTAATTTGAAAAACATTTCAATTTTTTTAAACTATATATAATAATAAAATCAAATTATGGAGAATATATCAGACTGAGTGATTCAATACAGTTCAATTCAAGCAGAGACGTAGTGAAATATGCAACAATAAATTACAGAATTGAGAATTCGGAGATCTATTCACATGAAGTTATCCACTCCTCTACTAAAAGACGTGTTATTTGTAGTCTAGACGACAGAAATTCAATCACACAATTTTATTTCTTAGTTCAAATTCTATGCTGTCGTACTACGAACTAGAAATTTCATTTGAGAAGCGTAGAACTAGTTACAAAATGTTAAAATGGCTTTGATTAAATATGAAGAATAGAAGTAGAACGCAAAAAAGTAATTGCTATATTAAAAAAATGTAGTTTTTGTTAAAGAAGACATATAAATCTGAGGCATGCCAAATAAAATAATGTTGAGGTAGTATTAATAATCTTCTAAAAACAGAAAATACTTGTTTTTGTTTCGATTGTATTGGATCACAAATCCAAATGAAAAAAAAAAAAATGTCTTAAGAAATATTTTGTGCAGATTTTAATTTGCAAGCGTTAATAGAAATTTTTAGAATCTCTAAGTATATAGTCTGTAATAAACTGTATATAATACTTTACTAAGTTTCATTTGAATTATTTAAATTAAACTTAAAAATTACTTTAAAAAAAGAAATAGATTTATAAATTGTGAAATTTATAAACAAAATATTTTAATAAATAAGAAAATGATTGCACCTGGAGAAATATTAATATCACATAAAAATGTTAAAATATAGATTTCAATGAAATATATAAGTATACATTTTGATTTTACATCACTAATAATTCTATTTTTCTTTTATTTCTAAGGAAACGAATAATTAGTTTTAAACTATTCATTTAATATATAAAATTTGCTACTGAAAATACATTAACATCATAATTATAAGGCATTAATATTTTTTCAAATAATGCATGCAAAGATTTACATTCAGCCAAATTTCATAAGTTTGATCTTTAGTTGAATTAATAGAAACATGCATAGGTCATACTTCTTTAACACTGCACCAGAAATGTGATAACATTATGCATAATTTGTGTCTAAAAATTATGTTAATTGCTATAAAATTATGAATACTAACTGACACTATATATATACATACATGCATTGTGTGTTCACACGATATCTGTTCGTTTATCACATTCGATTTGTGAAGTTGATTCTTGAAAAATGCATTACTAATGTAAAATATCTTCTCTAAACTTTCACAAAGAGGAAGGAAAGAAAAATTCCCTAACTGCTTGAAGAATATAATTTGAAAATATGAAAAAGAGAAAACGTTTTGATTAAACATTTAAAACATTTGCGTAAATTTAAACATTTTTTGTGGAACAGTTTTCAACATGAATTTCAATTTGAAAAATGCGTTATCTTTTACTTCCGCTATTTTTTCTTGTCGCTCATTGTTTGTACTTAGTATCACAGGGAATTTTTATATGTTACACAGAATGGTTAGGAATGTGAAATTGAAAATTAGTACCAAATGTTTTGTAACATTAAGTATCTGGTAATAATTATGTTTAATTTTGCTAATGCGATTTTCGAAATTTTAATTATTTTTGTTTATGGTTAGAGCTTGTTCAAGGCTACCACAACTTTTACAAGTATTGATTATATTTGAAATTATGTTATAGAGTTTAGCCTAAGAAAGATTAACTTGTAGATTATCAATAAAGTTTTAGGTATTTAAATTTAATTTTCATGGAAAATTGTAAATATTATTGCTCTAGAGAATATTGATATAACATGTTCCACCACTAAAAAAAAAGTTATTCTTTTGGATTCATTTGTGAATGTAATTACTTAGAGATATCCACTTATGACTGTTCATCCTTTCATGTGCATTAAATATATGGAATTGAAGTTTAATAAAAAACAGAAAAGGATCATTTGTTTTATTTATAGTTAGAAAGTATCTCATATAGAGCCAAATATCAGTTAAGTATTTTTAATCATAAGTAATTAAGAAATTACATAACTAAGAGCTTAAACATACGACGAATTTCTATGTAAATCTACTTTCTCGTAAATGCAATACTATAAAATTAAAATGTTTAAAAAAAAAAGCAACATTTTTTTTTTAAATATGTAGGTTTATTGATTTATTTTTAAAATAATACATTTTTGATCATGAAAATCTAAACATTAATACAAACTTTATAACTTGTTTTAAAACATTTTCGAAAATAGTCTTTTTGCGTCACCGATAAAATTTTCGAAGCTTATATGAATTGTCAATTGGTTTTCAAATTTCCAAGAAGTCTATTTTTGTTATTTGGTTGTAGTTTTTTTCAGTGTCTTCTTTCTATTAAAAAGAGATTATTTTTTTTAAAAAAAAATAATAGAAACACTGTCTTCTTAAAAAATTTGTATATATATGCAATTTCTTTTAATTTATTTGCTGTGGAGTAAATTTATTATTGGAAGAATATTGTTAAAGCAACCCACTTAATTTTTATTCCATTATTATCCTTAATAAATTTTTTAGATTAATCGTACGGTAAAATGCACTAATATATTAAAATGTGGAAAATATTAACATACACACTTGTATTAAAAGGAATAATATGTAACTTACTTTTGCTGTTTTTTCACTTATTCAGGCTATTTCTTCCGTTAATATCGATTTACTGTTTTGCTACAGTTTCATATGCAATTAAAATCTTTTATTGTTTAGTAAATTTAATAAGAAGTAATAAAAATTAACTAATAAGAATATTTTGTACTATCCCAATCCAAGCATTTAGCCTTCAAATATTTTAATATTTTCTTTTCTCTTAGCACAACTTTCACACAATTTTGCTATACTTCATAAAACTAACGTCATACAATTATTTTGCTTTTTTAACACATGAATACTGATAAAAATTAGAATAAACGTTTTAGTCTAATTTATTCAACATTATTTTCAATTTTAGGGATGTTCATAATACCTCATCCTTAGCCAGTGTAAAAAACTTAATTTTAATATTTTATAAATAAATTTTTATATGATATAAACCCAAAGGCTCGGTAAAAATTAAAAATTAAGAAGATTTGTATATGTAGAAACTTTTTTAAGAATACATAAGGCTCCTCTCTGAAAGAGTTTCATATAGGTATTATTCACATTAGATCGGGTTCATGGATTTCATTTAGATCAGGGTTTGTGGATTTTATTCTGTCAGTCTCAAAGAGCAAAACAATTCTTTAAGAGTGATAAACATTTATTGTGGAAAAACAATACTTGAAATATAATTTACAACACTAAAATTCATACAATAAGCCCCAGGAGATTTTTATACCTTCTACAGTACTCAGACACTACTATCAGTGTCTCAAAATACAAGTACATAATGTTCGAGATTATCTGCAAGAAAATTTGTTGTCCTCTTCAACAACCGGTGTAATATTGACCCAGTTTTAGAGAGTGAACTGCTATTGATAGTCTGAGTGGCTGCCCTCCCCCCTACTCTTCCTCGAAAACTCTGCTTACGTCATACATCAAGATTTAATAGATTTCTCCAGTAATTTCCAGAAACATCCGTAGGATAGCTAGTCACCAAAAACTATTGCCAAGTCGCCAAAAAGAATGCTAACTTGGATGTATGGCCGATATTTCACCATATTTTCATTGAATCAGCGCAGTATAATGTAAGAATATTACAATTTTGATATACGCTTGAGAATATTACAATTTTTATCATAAAATAAACACAACAGAAAGTAATATTAATGTTTTAGACATCCAGTTATAAACTATTTACATTAAAAACACAAATTTCGTAACAATATATATGTATAGAAAGAAATAGAACATTATTTTCTAGAGTGAAAAATTATTATACATATAACGTGAGATAAATAATTGATTTCCAGTACAGATAAAATGCATATAAGATTTTTGATATCACTTCATGTATCTAAACATAAAATTTATTTTGAGCATTCACTGTAATTAATTATTAAATGGCTCAAAAAGGATAGTAAGTTATTAGTTTAAAGTGTTAAAAATAAATATTGTTTGAAGTAAAAGTGTTTCAGAGGTGTACACTTTGTCTGGAGAGTTAAAAATATTATTTAATTTCGATTAGATGCAATTCTTAGAGGTTAAAGTTATACAATGCGATTCTTTTATACTTTATTTACAAAGGAATGAGGCTCCAAAAAGTGTAAAATATTTAAACTATAATGATAATTTTAAAAATTTATAAACATATGAAAATAAGAAATATTTCTGTAAGCAGTATTAATTAAGTTTTACGTTGCTTGTATTTTCTAAAATATTAGCTTTAATTACAAGCAATAACTTGATTTATAAAGTTATATGTAACATTATTACACACTGTAGTTATTTTTTATAAATAAAATAATAAATTATATTTTTCAAGAATTAAAAAAAAATTCAATATTTTTCAAATATTTCAAAATACAAAAGATATATAGTACTAAAATTCGGTAAGGGTTAAAGAGTATGATACTTTTTTAGACAAACTACAGATAGAATTATAGATGAATTATAGATTTTCTGAACTATAGATTTTCTACAGTTTAGAAAATAGCATGTACAACGTAACATTTACTTAATATTTATTACTGAAATATTTCTCATTTTCATATTCTTATAATTTTTAAAATTTTGATTATATTTTAAATATTTTGCTCTTTCTTGGAACCTTATTCATTTATAAATAATATGTAAAAAATCGAAATATTTAATTTTAATTTCAAAGAATTTTATCTATTTAAAACTTGCCTATATTTTCATCTCTCGTGAAACATTTTACAACCCTAAGACCTCTTAACAACAAAAAAGTACTAAGCCAGAATTACACAGAAAATTTATTTATATGTTTCATTCTTAAATAGCTGATTTTTACTTTCTTAATTTTCAAATTGCTGGCAGATTTTGGGTATGTAATTTCATTTTTACTGTTCTTTCTTGACTTAATTTAAAACTTATTTTTAAAAGTACCACTTTGAATTCTACACGAAGTTTGATGGGATTAATCTGGTCCAAGCAACTGCAAATTCTAGTGTGTTTATATTTGAAATCCCCTAACCCATAGGTCGCCAACCTTTTTTTAACTGGTGCTTCCTTTTCTAATGAATATTTCGATATCACCCCCTCCCACTCCAGAGAAATAAGAGCGTGCGTAATACATTGTGAAAACAAGAATTAAATTTTTAAAAATATTTTATTACTAATAAAATATATTTTTTTAATTTGGTTTTTTTTTAAAGCCCCTATTTTTTATACTTGAAAATCTGAAACAGCTATTACCACGAATATATTTGAATGTGTAATATTACATATTTTAGTCGTAGATAGGGTATTGTTGGAATTGAGACGCTACTGAACTTCTTTATTTAAAAGACAGTAATAAAAGTTCTAGCTTACCTGTTATAAGGACAGGCAGGAGTCTTGACGATACGAAGTAATTCATAATAGATTATTGTTTTCTAAATAAATAAATTGAAAAAAGATGAGAAGGCTATCAAAACTGTTGAACAATCGACCGTAGTCCTGGGTACAGTTGCGAAAACGGCTTCTGCCGCCGAAATTCTTGGTATCCATTCTTGAATGTAATTTTTAATTCCTCATTTGTTTTCAGCTTTATTAGTTATTCTTCTAAACGGGATGATCCTGCCTTATGCTGATTGTACGTATTTAAAGTGTTTAAATACACACAATCAAAACAAAAGTTATCTACAATTAAAGTTTACTTTTGTTAATATATAATCATAGTATTTTTAGTCTTTTTTAGACTATATTTGGTTAATCTGCCCATGCCCCTTCGTACCATCTTAAAAACCCCTAATTCACTCTGGGTCCTATACAGCCCTCCCCCCGGAATCCTTAAACACCCCCAAAGGGGCGCCGACGTTGAGAACCTATGCCTTAAACTAAAAAAACGGGAAATATATATTCATCTGGTTTCATGTGCTTTGATTTCACTTTTACATTTCTAGAGCAATATTTGAAAGAATTAAAAAGTATCATTAAACCTTTAACAATGCTTCAAAATATGTATATATATATATATATATATATATATATATATATATATATATATATATA
>BMAV01027336.1:147447-159093 GCA_019973955.1 Trichonephila inaurata madagascariensis
TTAGGCCCGTATCCTATATCGAGAATAAGACGTAACCGCTATATTTTAGTAATAACCGATCATTTCAGCAAATGGGCTGAAATTATACCTCTTAAAAAGGCCTCATCTCGTATAATAGCGGATATTTTTTTTGATAACTTTATATCGCGTTATGGAGCTCCAATAAAATTAATAAGTGATAATGGTCCCCAATTTATATCCGAGATTTTTGAGCACTTAAGTGAAAGATTAGGCATAAGGCATGTGAAGACTGTTGCATATCGACCACAAGCAAATCGGACGGAAAGAGTTAATCGAGATATAGTGCAAATGATTGCAAATTATGTTAATGATCAACACGATACTTGGGATCAATTCTTACGTGAGTTTGCTTACGCTATTCGTACGGCGGTGAATGAAACAACGGGAAAATCACCTGCTGAATTATTTTTGGGTCGAAAATTGATTACACCATTTCAAAAACTAGTTATGATATCGGAAAGTTCAAAATTCAAAATTCAAAATATTGAAAAGAGCTTTAAGGAAGCTAGACTAAGTACGAAAATTAAACAGGAAAGGTGGGAAAAATATTATAATAGACGTAGAAAAGACATAAAAATAAAGGTAAATGATTGGGTCTTATTAGAAACACACCCTGTAAGTTCAGCAGCCAACAAAGTATGTGCTAAATTTAAACAAAAATTTGAGGGACCTTATAGAGTATTAGAAGTTAAAAATTACAATAATATTGTAATATGGAAATCAGGAAAAAGATTAACAGTTAACGTAGATCAAATAAGAATATATCGTCATAGGAAATGTGACGAGGTCGAATTAGGAACAGGTATCCCAAATAGTATAAGATCAAGTCAGGAAACTCGTACTTCGGAAAAAGTACATCAAGGATTAAATGAGTCACAATATGGGAAAGAAAAATCTGCGGTGAAACGTAAGTTAGAGGCAAAAGGGATTGGTCGCCAATCAAATCAATATAAAAATACAGAGAGGACCCATAAAAACAAATCACTGGTCAGATCGCTTCCTAGTTCATTTGGGAGTGAAAGTAAAAGCAAAAGAACAAGGTATAATCGGGGTATTAAAAGATCAGCAATATCAGGGGCAAGTGGACCACAAAGAAAGTGGCAGAGAAAGGGACCCAATAATATTAATAAAAGAACTTTTTCATCCAGTACTATTTCTAGAAATAGAAAAAAGAACAGAAGAGAATCAACTGAAGTTCCAGATGAAAACAAATATAATCTGAGGCCACGCCGGAGAGCAGAACAGGAATACCGACCAGCCAAGGAGACAACAGGGAAATCAAGAAAGGGACGACAAGGAGATTACAAGCCCTACAACAAGCAAAACAAGAAATTCCAGTGCAACCCAGGAAAGAAAAGTGGTAGCACCTCATCGTTGGACGTAATGGTGGGAGAACACATATAAAAATCAGGTTGTATTGTTTCATTTTTTATGATCTTCCAACAAGTGGTCGGAAGAATTATTGCAAAGAAAGAAGTCTCGGGCGGTGCTTAAAAGTTATAAGCCAAGCAAAAGTCAAACACTACAATGAGTGTTTATTTATTTTTGGAACTTTTGACTTGTTAAAATTTTTTTCTGGAGAAAACATTTGTAATTGCACATTTGTTTGCTTCGATGTATGACTTCGTGAGATGCGAAAATTCCTTTGGTTATTTGTTATAATAGTTTATTGAAAAATGTTTGTAATTGTATAATATGTGTATATATATATATGTTGTTGTATTGTTAAGTATTATGAGGCATCTGGTTCAGGGAAACGCGGCGTAGTCAGGGCACTAACAATAATAATAACGGCGCTGCGCGGCTCATTGGGAGTTTTTTGGAACCAGATGTGGGGATGGAGATGAAAATTTATTGTGATATACAAATAATATATAATGAATAAAAATTGTGAAATTGATTGATATTATGGAAATAGAGACTCAGAAAAATTTCATTTCAGGGAGACAGACCCTGAAAATTATGATATATGACTTCAACAAGAAAGGGAGCGGAAATTCCAGCTCCATAGGCAGTAATGATAAAGATGAAAAGTTTGGGTCTGCGCACCCAGAAAATTTTTTTAGAAAATTTAAGTGTATAGTTATTTTAAGTGATTGTATGTGAAAAGTGAGAGTGGGCATGAATGAAACAGTAATTATTAATGTTGGCCTAGTTATTGGAGTAAAATTTATTGTCACGAGTTTAAATTTAAATTGAATATTAAATTTAATTCTAAGATGAGTAATGAAAATTAAAGTCAAGATAAATATTGGAAATTATAAAAGTTAAAATGAGGATTTAAGATTAAAATTTCAATAAAAATCAGAAAGCGAAGAAATTCAGAAGTAGAGATTTAGACACGTAATTTATTAAGGGCATTGAGCACCCTTAAGTAAATCACGTTTTTCTTCTTGGAGGGGGTTGTGACGTCTCTCGCGTCCTTCTGCTAACATAACTCCTATGTTCTTTGACGGCCACGATTAATGGCAAAACCTTTCCAACCCAATANTAAATCACGTTTTTCTTCTTGGAGGGGGTTGTGACGTCTCTCGCGTCTTTCTGATTAACATGACTCCTATGTTCTTTGACGGCCACGATTAATGGCAAAACTTTCCAACCCAATACCAAGAAGAGAAACGGATCGAATATGTAAATGAGATATACTATAAAAGGATATCGTGGCAAGCTTAGATATAGCGTAGCAGGCTCAGAGATTGTAGTGTGGAATCATTCTGATCAATGGCGTGACAAAGCTTAGTGTGAAATCTTGCGGACCAAGAATAAGCAGTCAAGAATTAGCTGTATTGCGGATCAAGAATCTTCATATATAAAGTTATAGATTATATTCTCTAGGTCAAGGGACCAGAACTGGAAAAGGTAATATTAGATATAAGTAATTAGATAAACAGGATTATTTAGGATAATTGAGATAGAGGATCTAGTTGCGTGATCTGACTTAAAAACGTGATTTAATTTGGGCTTGATTCTCACTTTAATTAATAATTGTCAAAATTAGAATTTAAGTAATATAAGTTATTCTTAATAAAAGTTGTATTAAGAATTATGTCTCATCATTTTGATAATCCCACACCTCTAGCTTACGCGGAACCGGCAAGACATGGTCATCACAGAATGGCTATGTCTCACTCTGATTACCGTCTAACTTCAAGAGGCTTCTATACCATTCCAAAATTTTCCCGGCATCCTATTTCATTCCTTTCATGTAACAAAATGATCCCCATTTGTCTCCAATCTCACCTAAAAACATGTTATACACTCGACTTTTTGCCCGTTATTGTACTTTCTTGAAACGCTGTCAAAACACTGTCAGATTTAGCAACTCATAGCCAAAAAAGGTAACATTACCTGATATATAGTATATAGAGTATATATATTTAATATATAGTAGTATGTGTGTATGTAGTAAGAATGTAGCAAGTATGTAGAAAGAAAGTTTCTTCTTTATTACTGAGAATGCTTCTTATTTATTGTTGATGTAGTCGTGAGTTTATATCACAAAAATCCCTCTTGTTTTTTTCGTGGCTTAAAAATATTTTCCACATTCATAAAATGCTCTGCCAACGTTGGCGAGAGGAGGGACCCAAAAAAAATGGGAGAACGATTACTGGTCCCGAGCTATGCTCCTTTCCAGTAACCATTCTTCCATTTTTCTGGGGCTCAACATTGTGTTTATGGATCTCTCAACGATGCTCTGCAGAGGGGACAGGTGGTGTAAATGTCCAAATGTTGCAAAAGACACCTTGTATGAAACACGTGGCCACACTGCGTTCTCTGTGGCCAATGGATGGGAGTGAGGCAGATGGGGCAGGAATCGGGCACTTGAAACACGCTATCGGGCCATTTCTGCCCGTAGCACCCATTCAACACGATTTGAGCAAATTTCATCCAGGGGGCGAGAGTCTGGGGACCATGCTCTGTCCAAGCCCTGTGCACCAAATTGTACAGTTTAAGCTTGCCAATCGCAATCCACACGGCTTCGATAAATGCGCCCTTTCCCTTGCTGGCCTCCTGTTCCAGGTATTCGTCAAACACGTCCGCCGGTTCAAAGTATGCAAATGACTCGAACGTAGGAATCTCCCGGGGGTCAAGATTTGGCAACAGCTGTTGCATCTGCTCCACAAGATCCACCGTATAGATGGGTTCGAGAGCAATGACGTCGGCCGGTTTCAAGGCGTTTAAGCTCGATCGAAACTGTATCATAAAATTAATATAATCACCAAGGTCTGCCCCTTGGTAGATGGCAAGATTGAGTGCAAAGGCCTTTTCGTCCTCCATGTCTCGTGAATAAAATGAGGCGACTGGTTTTTGAGCCCTGCTTTTATAGCAGAGAGAACACGGAAGTGGCTACTGTTTCGTCGATTCGACTGATAAGGATTAAGAAATGGACGGTACGAGGTTTGGATCAACCTTGACCCGAGGAGATGACAGGAAAGGATAAGAAGGCTGTGCGTTTCAACCTGGGTCCCATACAGAGTATTTTGAGAGTTGTAAAGTGTTGCGTGCAATAGTATTTTGAGAGAGTTGTAAAGTGTTGCGTGCAAAGGTGTCCAACCTTGGCATACAGAGGAGCCCAAAAAAATGGGAGAATGATTACTGATCATCAGTAATCATTCTCCCATTTTTCTGGGGCTCGTGACGGTGTCTAAGGTGTCCTCAAAGGGTTGGGTGCTCAGCAGAGGGGGCAGGTGTTTCTCTCGTCGAGGTGTCGTAGGAGGCAACGTATGTGAAACGCATGGCCGCAGTGCGTCTTTTCTGGCCAGTGCATCGTGCCGAGGCAAATTGGACACGCGTCTGGCACTTGAAATACGCTATTGGGCCATTTCTGCCTAAAACACCCGTCCAACACCACTTGAGCCAATAGAGTCCAGGTGGTCAAGGTTTGAGCACCATGTCGTCTCCAAGCTTTATACACCAAACCGTACAATTTAGGTTTGGCATATTCAGTCCACAGGGCTTGGATGAAGGCGCCTTTCCCTTTGGTGGCCTCTCGCTCCATGTAATCACTGAGCAAGTCGGCAGGTTCGAAATAGGAAAAACACTCGAACCAAGGCACGTCATGTAGCTCGTGGTCAGGTAGGACTTGCACCAGCAGATCGATAATGTCCATAGCATAAACGGTTTCGAGTTGAATCACCTCGGAAGGTTTCAAACTGTTTAAAATGGTCCGAAATTTCATCATGAAGGTGATGTAATCACCAAAGTCTGCCTCTTGGTACAAGGCAAGATTCAGCGTAAAAGCTAGTTCGTCTTCCATGTGAATAAAATGATGTGACTGGTCTCCATTTTTACAGTGTTCATCACTGTACTGAACTGAACTGAACTGAACAGCTCTGTGTGCACTAGGAACGTTTTTTCTCCACAAAATAAAACTAAAAAGTGTTTCATTATCTCCCAAGCTAATTGTAAATCTCAAATAATCTTTCTTCTTAAGAACACGGGATCAAGCATAATTTTTCCAGGAGGAGTATTTGTATTAGATTCCTCCTTTTTCCCTTTTCTCATTACCCATAAAACGTCTTACTTGTATAATATGCTAGACAGGTTTACATAAGACCATTACAACACAAGGGGGAGAGAACACACACACAAAAACAATAATAGACAAAATATACAAAGAAATAAAATAAAAATGGCGAGAAAAGTGTATGAACCCATTAAGTCCCTAGCTTGCCAATAAAGGTCGCACAAAGAGGAGCTCTTTAAGGCTGGGCAGCGGCGAATGTGTTCAGCATCCATGTCCTCCGGAAAATCACAGAGCATGCAGAAAGGGGCATGCGCAACATGAATTCGATGTAGATGTTTCAGGAGACAGTCGTGTCCAGTGGTCAGACGAAATTCAGTAACTGCTTTACGTCTTGGCCACATGGGAAGATCCTTAAGATTATTCCACCAGATCTTATTGGAATTTCTCTCAGCTTATCGTCTTGAAGAGAGATCATTCAATTTTTTCTTAATGATACGCCTGGCACTGGTAAAAGGGACAACTTTCTTTCTTATTTGTTGAATGGAAGATTCCTTCTTTGCTAGGTGGTTCGTAAACTCATTACCAGTTACACTGCAGTGTCCAGTGATCCACTGCAAGACGATTTGCTTAGAGTACTCAGAGAGACTCTGCAGCAGTTTTTTTTACAGTTGTGAATGTTAGAGAAGGCAGGAGGAGAGTTTGTGTTCACAGCAAAAATGTTCGGTTTTGAATCACAGAAGACAACAGCCCGAGTAAAGCTATTCAGATGACAGTGCAATTGTGCAAGGACTACTTGAATTGCAGCAACCTCACCTTTAAATTGGTTGTGAATTTTCCAGTTGTTAAATAAAAGGAGAAAAGGTGGCAATACGCTCCTGCTCCAGCGCTGTCAGTCTTTCAAAATGCTTTCATCAGTATAGATATGCACCGCCAGGTTCAGAGTACATGGTGTCTATCGTTCCTAGGGCAAATGTTCTTAAAATTGATGTATTTTGCTCTTTTTTTTAAACTGCCTGGGCAAGATCAGTGCAAATTCGAAAACTTTTATCAATAGTTGGGTCCAGAGATGACACCAGAGGCTCAGGGACGAAATCTAAATCGGGCTGTTCCTTTAGTTCCAGTACACCCTGCACAAAACCCACGTCGTCTTCAAACCGAGTCCAAGTGGAGTTTGCTCAAAAGGGAGAGGTCGACGGGTAGTCGTATTACTTTTTCCCATAGTCGCAGGGCTCTCTCTTGAAAGATGTTCTTTAAGGGGTTTTTTTCTGCTGTCAAAAGAGCATTGCTTCAATCGGGGTTGTTTTAATAGCCCCTGTGATAATCCGCAGTGCCCGATTTTAGACTCATATTTTCTACATATACGCCTTAATTTGAGAGGAAGGGAATGTCGGTGGTAGCGCGCGGGGGATGTGATAGATTCTATAAATTTGATTTATTTTCATGTAGATTTCGTATTTCAATGTATATTTTAATCGTTCAGAAAATAGTTTCAGAAAATAGTAGCTTTTCCCTTCCGCTAGCGCAAATCTCGCCAAACAGGCTTTATTGGCGATAACACCCAATACACATAAAAAAAAGGGTAATTCTCATTGGTTTTTCATCCGTTTGTTGTTGTTTCTTACCCCAGATGGTTTAGGTGAGCTACACCATCTCCATAGAACTAAAAATCTCCAAGAAATCCAGAAATAAAATAGGATTTCTTAAAACCTCGTCAGAAGTAAAACTCAACAATTAAGTATATGACTGGGGAAGGCCTGATAAGCCTCGCATCTGTGACACTCTGGAAAGACTTTCCGGCCTTGCTCAAAATAAGAAACGTGACGTGGCCACTAAAAAAAGCGCGATAGAGCTGTCTGCCGATCGCTTGGAATATTAAGTTTCTGGCACCAACGAGGGTCTTTTTTCAAAATACCAACCGTGAGCAGGGTGTACTGTCCAAAGTGCATTCAATTACATCCTTTTAATAGGGAAGAGTTCAGCAAAAGTTAGACTAGCGTCACCCCAAAGGGCGTCAGCAGTGGCAGACTTGGCCAAACTATCGGCAATTTCGTAACCATTCAATCCAATATGGGAGGGTACCCATTGAAAGTATATAGAGTGTCTAGAACAGGGGTGTCTAACCCACGGCCCGGGGGCCACATGTGGCCCACTTTGAATAATTTTGCGGCCCGCGAGAGGCTTTACAACTTTACAAAATTCGACTATTTTGTACAATATTTTTTGTTTAAAAAGATTTTTTTTTTTTTTTTGTAAAAAATAATTCCATAACTGTTATTATTTTATCACTGTGCTTCTCTGTTCCTGTGAATCTCTTTCTTTTTTCCTAAATTGAAATTTATTAAATCGTGCTCAAACTTAACGCACGAAAATATGCAACATCAATTACGATACGCAAATACTTATGCATTGAGATCGACTTGCAAAAACTAAATGAAAGAGTTAAGAAACAGATATCTCACTAATTATATAAATTAAACATTGTTTGACCATTGCATTATTATTCTTATACTATCTATGTTTGTATAAATGAAAAACAATGAAAAATTTGTTATGTTTGAAAATGTTTATGTTGAAAATGTTTTAAATTTTCACTCCAACAAATGTTTGCAATGGATTCAAATGTAATATAAAAGTTGTATATTTTTATATGCGGCCCACGGGACTGTAAAGTTTTTCCGAAGTGGCCCGTGAAGTCATTTGGGTTGGCCACCCCTGGTCTAGAAGAAAGTCGAACCACTACGTCCAGAATATTCAGGTTTGCCAAATCCCCAACAGCTGTCCAGTGAGAAAGGTGCTGTATAGAAGCACGGCTATCAATTAAAATCCAAATGTTCCTGAAGACAAGGGGAGAAGCAGTGTCGATAAATTGCAATCCCTTATAAATTGCTTAAAGTTCAGACCTAAAAACAGAACAGTAGTTAATATTCCTAATTTTGATGTCAAATGCACATCAGGTGTCTCAATGTACACGCCGCTTCCAGAAATACCAACATCACCGTCCCTTTTTTATATATTATGAAAAAGACATTAGTGTGATAATAAAAGATCGTTGCTTCTTTTGAAAATGTCGTAAAAGTTTACCAACGAAATTATTCCGTTTGGCGTCAGTAGTATCATTTCTGGTTATCTTATCGCTTGCGCCAGCGAAACTGAAAAGTGCCCCAAAAATTTTAATCAACAAAGGTGATTCAGCGTTTCCATAAATCTGGTTCAGTTTATACCAGCGATACTCAACCTGTTGCCCAATGGCCGCATGTGGAACACAAAGTCTTTTAAAATGGTCCGGTCATGATCCATTGCTCTAAAAAATGTACTGTTTTAAGAACATTGTATTAAAAATTTGGTGAGAAATTCTTTGCCAAGAAATCAAATATATCATTTTTGCTTTTTGCTGTCGGCGTTGTACGGGTACGAACTGATATAGATAGATAGATAGAGATTACATATATATAGGCTAATTCTCTTCAAACAAAAGATAACATCCAAACAATAACATTCGACAAACACATAGACAGTAGAAAAATCACACAATGAAGGACATATGAGTAATCGAGATTATAAATATAAAATGGATGCTGCAGTGTTATGAACATTACTGACTTAGGACAGGTATTATATAAAATAATTTATATAAAGTGGGGTTGAACATGTTTTTTGGCCAGCCAACCTTCCCCCTTTTTTTAAATAACACTGAGCAAAAACCAATAGGAAATAATGGATAGGAATATCTAAATCCATTACAAGATACAGGTAACTTACCTAAAAATTGCACTTACAAATGCAAAGCCCGCGCTAAATCTGAGTGGAAACATTAATTTGTTGCCAGATTCTATACCCTAATACAGATTTAAATCAAAAGAATGGCTGAAATGTAGCACTTAACAAAAGATTAAAAAGAATGGAAATAAAAATTAATAAGAGTTGCATATTATAGCATAACTATAATAACACTAGAGTAAATATGAATAAAATAATAGTAATTAATTTCTAATCTAATATTAGATTATGGAGATAACTATAACAATGAAATATTTAAGTATATAGTAATAAACTCTATTATCAATCTCAGAATTTTAATCCTAACTATTTTGAATAGCTTTATTTATATAACTATTAATAAAATTAATTGGGTATTTCTGATTTAAGCAATTTATAGCTATTTATAATGTCTGATTTTTTTGACAACAAAAATTTATTACGTTGTATATAATTAATAACAATATTTATGAATATAGAAAAATGTACATTACTCTCCCAATGAGGAACTTTTATAATATTGAAATTAAATTCTTCTCTTTTATCATAAATAGACACTATTACATTTTCATATAATTTGACATGGATGTCAAGAAAATTTGCTTCATTGTTGTTATTATTTGTCTGTATTAAATTAAGATATTGTGGATAAAAATTAATGTTAGGTATAAAATTGGTTTGTTTGCCAAAAATGATTATATCATCTATATAACGATAAATATAATATTTAGAATTATTAATGTAACTTTTTTCAAAATAATGTAAGTATAAATTTGCAAGACAGTTGCTCGCAGGGCCACCTTGTGGCAATCCTTTGATCTGCTGATAATAGTTACCTTTATGATACATATAGTTCTCTTTGTTACATAGTCATCTGTCGATAGCTATGTCTTGGGGGTTCCGCGTAAGTTAGAGGTGTGGGATTATCGGAAGGATGAGACATTCTATAATTCTTAATATGACTTTTATTAAGAATTTAACTTAAATTACTTATATAACGAGCAAACTTATATTAAGTGAGAATAAACCAAAGTATGCCGATTTAATTGTCAGATCGCGCAATTAGATCACTTATCAAAATATAACTAATTATCTGCCTAATCTCGCTTCAATATTATACTAGCGTTCAGAATACAATCTTCCTACCTTGGAGGAATAATCATCGATCCAATCAACTTCAGATATTCAGGGTAGGCGCGAGTGCAATAGTATGCACCTTGTACAACGGGCGTGATCTCCGTGATTCCTGAGTAGCCGTCTAATCACACTTCCACCTGTTCTGAACTAAGCTTTCTCTAAATTGCCATTTTTTGCTCACTAAACTTTCTATCCTTTTAAAGGTTATCTTATTTGCATTGTTGCTTCGTTTTTACTTCTTGGATTTGGGTTGGAAAAGTTTTGCCATTAATCGTGGCCGTCAAAGAAAGTAGGAGTTATGTTAGAAGAAGAACGCGAGATATGTCACAACCCCCTCCAAGAAGAAAAACATGATTTATTTAAGGGTTCTCAACGCCCTCAATAAATTACGTGCCTAAATTTTTATTTCTGAATCTCCTCGCTTTCAAAGTTTTATTTAAATTTTAACCTTGAATCCTCATTTTAACTCCTATAATTTCCAATATTTAACTTAACTGTAATTTTAATTATTCATCTTAGAATTAAATTTAATATTCAACTTAAATTTAAATTTAAACTCGTGACAGACACACAATAAATTTTACTCCATTAACTAGGCCAACATTAACAATTTTGCTGTTTAATAATGGTATATTCTCACTTTTTACATATGTACTTAACTCTATATTTAACGTTACTTAAATATTCTAAAACAAACACTCCACGTGCATTTTTCCTGGGTGCGCAGACCCAAACTTTGCGTCAGGACAAATATTCATTTGTGAGCTGGGAGACCGGCTCCACTGCTCCGAGTTGAGGCTACATATCAGCTATGGAACAATACTTTCAGGGTCTGTCACCCTGAAATAAAAACTCTTTAAGTTACTTTGCCAAATCTATATTTACATAATATCAATAAGTTTCACAATTTTTATGCATTATATATCATTTGTAAATTACAATAAACTTTCATTTCCATCCCGCATCTGGCTCCATCAAACTCCCAATGAGCCGCGCAGCGCTGTTAATATTATTGTTAGTGCCCTGACTACGCCGCGTTTCTCTGAACCAGGTGCATCTTAATACGGAACAATACAACAACATATACATACACATTATACAATTACAAACATTTTTCAATAAATCATTAAAACAAATAACCAAAGGAATTGTCGCATCTCACGAAGTCATACATCGAAGTAAACAAATGCATAATTACAGTTGTTTTCTCCAACACTAGGGAGAAAAAAAAATTGTACAAGTCAAAAGTTCAAAAAAAAAAAAAA
>BMAV01027336.1:166337-188460 GCA_019973955.1 Trichonephila inaurata madagascariensis
CAACGTTCTTCGAAATTTTGAACCAAAATCAAGTTACGAGGACACAACACCTGAGCTGGTACCACCCTCTCCTAACTTCCACACCATACCAACCGTTTGAGCTTCAACAGATTTAACGTGCATCTCCTTCTGCGCTGTGGATCTTCAGCGATACTAGGCTCGAACTCATGACACACCGGCCACGAGTCTGGCCACTAGGCAACCACGACCACCCGGTTCGTAGATATAAAGAGGTTGAGGAGTTCTGTTCTAAGGCACTTGGCGAAGATCCTCTGATTTCGATCAAGTGACGAGAAAGACAAACAACCTGGCCATCAACTTCTACATTAACGTGAAGGTTTTGAAACTCGGATTTAACGGGCTCCAATCCCTGTGTGGGGCATGTCATTAGTGGTACCGGGACTCTAGTCTACCTATTGACAAGACCAGCCTCCAGTGCGCGTCCATGATCTCTCTGGTCCCGTGTCAATTACATGCAGTTGCCATACCATAGTCTTCCATATCAAGCCATGAGAAGATTGAGGCTTTCTGATACGAGTGCATCACACTATTATTTCTTGGGGCTGTCTTTGACAGAACTGGTTCATCGCCTCTCAGGAAGCCCTTTAGTTTTACTTCGGCAACCAAAATTCCTTGTAAGTTTCGCAATTATAAGTCGTTTGTATAAAGCACCCAAACCCGAGAAAACCCGTAGTTCGGAAAACCCAGTACGCAAGTGAATGAGTGTTTATTTAAGTCACACTTTGAACTACACGAGGGCTATTGGTGACTGACGTAGTAGTATTTAACCTCGGTCAAGTCAAAGACGACATCCGAGCCAGTACCTATTCTTAACTTTCACTTCATGCTAACTTGAGGACTTTGGAACAAAACAGAGTTATCGTGTATCAGCCCATCTACATGGATAGTCTACAGTAGCACAAAGACTTGAGCTCACAATGCGTCGCCTACGAGTCCGCGACCATGACCACAACGCTACCGCAGCCACTTCAGAATGCACGAAATAAGGTACGAGGACGAAACATGGTTCATGTACGAAATTGTTGATTTATACTTTGTTTCTTTAGGCCTCACTAAAAGTATTCGTAATTAATTGCAATTTATTCCCAATCGAGTTTCCAGGATGGGTACCCAAACTTCATCTTACACCTCGACACAATCTTTTGACGAAAGGCTAACAAAAAAAATGTCAAAATATTTTGACTCTCCAAGTGTGCAACTTAAAAGCTCTGAAGAGTAAATATAATTTTCAACATTTCAAAAATCGATATGAATCAACATTAACAAACTTATTGAAGCGCGAGATTAAGGTATATAAGCTTATAAATAGCCTTCATGATAATTTAAAATGTAGGGTTTCAACTTCAGTCTCAAGAATAAAAAATTGTAAACATTTCTACGTCTTCAATCTTTAAGTCGAATTCAAAACCATTTAGAAAATTACTCTCTAATTATATAATTCAGATTCATTGCATTAAGACCATTGTGTACCAGATTTTAAAACATTTCAATAAATTTAAATGTCGGTTTTAACGTTGAAAGATTGTAGATAAAAATTGTTACACTTCATGTAATGTGGAAACTCGTTAACAAAAATGGACTTGCGTTTCTAGAAATTCACAGAAAAGTTGTTACTCTGGTGATTGACTTAAATACCACGCACGTGAATTGTACTCGGACAGAAAGTTTAATTCTTGTCTCTTTCCTCTTGAGAAAGATGATATTCAACTATAATTTCTGCGGTACTTAAATACTACCGCAACCAGGCCAACTTTCAAGATAACTCGCCAAATTCGCAACCCCGATCTCGCAAGTGTCGTAGGCTCTGAATTGGCAACCATGTGCTTTGTTTCTTATTTCTAGGCTTGCCGTTATTCTAAGCCAAGTTAGTGGATTTAGCATCGCACTATATATATATGCTGCACGAGGACTTTAGGCAACGAATCTATTAATTACATTCTACGCTTAAGCATTCGTTGATTTGGCAGACTTAAATAATAAAAAGTGAATCCGCGATTTACTCAATTCTTAAAAATAAAATATATATAATATTTAATAAGAAATATGAAAATTAGTTATTCTTTTATTAATTATTATGCATTTATAATTACTTATTTCTCACAGAGTATTTTTTGATTACGAGCTCCATATTCCCATCAGCGTATTCAGTTTTCGGAATTTACGCTACTTTATTCAATGTTGCCAATATGGAAGCGATAGTACACAAATATACCATTCAAAAACTTACTGTAAAAAAATTCTACACTTACTTTAAACACAGCCGCAAACTTTGGTACTTGGAGCATAGTCATTACAAATTGATACATGTTAGAATCCAAACAAAAAAAGAACGCAGCCTCTCCGCCAGGTTTTAGCAACCAATAGACATTTCGAAAAGTTAGCTCTTTGTCCGTTCCGTGGAAGAATTTTTTGTAGCGATGATAAGTAGTCGTTGTTATTACTTTATTCATCTTTTCACTACGGAAATGAGAATTCCTACAAAGATGATAAAATGCGATTAATATAAAATATCCTTTTTTCAAACAAGTTAATAACCCCATATTAGCTAATTTTAAAGTAAATTGAATAAGTTGACTCCCTTTCATGACATTAGGAAATGTTTGCATTTCTTCAAAGTTTTAAAGAACTTAAAAATGCATATTTAGATAGAGATTATATTACTACATTTTAATGATATTTTCAGGTAAAACCTTCACAAGTGGAATTTGTAGTCAAAGACAAATAAGCAGCACTAAAGAGAACCCTAATTTTATAAGGAATGCCATTAAGTGTATGCATTCTCTTTGTAAATATATTTTTTTAAAAATCACTGGTGCTTATTAAGGATGATAGATCCCTTGTAACAGAAGTCTTCGAGGTACTAACGTATTATAACACCACGATCAATTTCTTCAAATCAAAAGACGACAATAACTCGATATGCAGCCGCTAACAGGAAGCCATCCCCGTGTTTGCTCCAAAATAACGATAACATTTGGATACTTTAAAAAATGGGGATGAATTTATTTGGCGAAATCTGCCAATGGTATGTTATGCAAGTTCTTCTTGAGAACTTTTTTCGGTACGACTTGGTTTTCCCCGCATGTCCCAATGTTCTCATCATATTTGCAGAGGTGTTTCAAAAAGTAAGGTAACAAGATCTCTTAAGGTTGTGCAAATTACCCATATGGATAAACGTCCCTCTGAAGACAACGAATACGATCACAGTATTCAAACAAAACTGGAAGATGTTGCTGATTCCTCAGTAATATGACTAAATCACAGAATGTGGCTGCGTTGACGAAAACAAGATCTGCGATTGAAATAAGTGTAATATGGTATATGTGTCGTAGGTAAATGATGGAATTGGGAATTTCATCAAATTCCTAAGTGAGATGATCAATTGATGGGAGGTGTTAAAATGACGTCTCTTCAAGGTCATTTCCCTGATAAAAGTAGGGGATTTGAACAAATCCTTGTCATGTTTCAGTGAAATGAGGAAATAGTATTGTCAAGAGTTTAAAAGTGTTTATTTGATCAGTATGGTCCATTATTAAACGTAGAAGTAATACAACAATAGTCAATGAAATACAAATTATTTATTCTAAACTAATTAACAAATAATTAGAAAAATTAGGCTGGTATTTTTTTACGTGTAACATGTTTTCTTTCGGTTGCTTACACACTAAAATATCAATCCCTATGTTAATCCTATGGTGCCATTTTTTTAAAGATGTGGAGTTGATATTTAGGGGATCGATAGTACTACCTGTATGGTTAGGAAGTACAGGGGGGGGGGCGGGGGGGGGGGGCGGCGGGGGGGGGGTTTTGCCAATGCAAATCCTGATTAGTTCATTTCATCATTCTACTGAAACAGTTCAAGGTTTGATAAAATCACTTACTTTCATCAAGGAAATGATCTTGAAGAGAGACGTTCTTTAACATCTCCCGTCAATTGATCCCATCCCTTAGGGATTTCATGAAATTCCTAATTTCGTCATTTTCCTGCGACATATGCATTTAAAGAAAAATTATCCAGCTGAAATTCACCACCCATTGGTAGAAGTGTACGGTAAAAGGGTTATGACACGAAGAAAGATGTGGCTTGGGTACACGGAATTTAACAAACGCAGCAAAGATGTGCGAGATGCAGAGCATATTCGGTGGGAGGTATTGGACCATCCTCCTTATATTTTGGACCTCGCACCATGGGATTTCCATCTCTTCGAACCTTTAAAGAAACACTTGGAAGGTCAGCATTTCAAAACCAATGCTGAGGTTTAGCAAGACGTCTGGACATGGTTGCACAACCTTGACGCTGATTTCTACGATGCTGATTCCATGTACCGATGGAACAAATGCCTTCTTAAGTATAGTGATTATGTAGAGAAGTAAAAAAGGGATTATTAAGGTTGATTCAAAAAGGATATATGCGTATTATATCAGGTGGTTATAATTAAAGTTACAATATTCAGAGGCCTGCAGAACCTATTCTGGTTATCAGATTTTGATGAAACTTAGAATATATACTACATAGACCAGGGGGGGAGTAGTAAACATTTTGACCACCAGGTGGCTTTTATCGAATATTTCTTATCAAATCCATAAGACCTTTATAAAAAAACTTGCCGTTATAGCCAAAGAGTCATTCAGCGAGCGTTTGTCATCGTTAATCATTCCTGCTTTAAAGGAACGACAATGCTTGCAAACCACAATCTTATGATGCAAGATGGAGCAACTCCTCATTTTGGGCGCCAAGAAAAAGCACCGCTTAGTGCTAACTTTGGCGATAATTGTGTAATATCCATACATTTTCCGAATGCATGGCCTTCTCGTTCGCCCGACTTAAATCCACGTGATTTCCGTTTGTGGGGATTTCTAAAAGACCGTGTTTATGTCGCGAAGAAATCAGGACTTAACCTGATTTGAAAGCTAGCATTATTTGCCATGTGGCTGAAATCTCTCGCGAGTTGCCTCGCGCTACCATTGAAAACACTATAATGCGCTTTCAACACGTTATTGATGTCAATGGAGCACATATTCTGTAATTTAATAAATTTTAACGATTCTAACATATCATTTGGGCACTATATTTCCTCCTGGTGGTCAAAATTTGAACTATTTTTATTGCAGGAACCTTTTCCCCATGGTCCATATAACATATATTTCAAGTTTCCTCAAAATCCGATAAGCAGATCGGGTCCTACAGGCCTCCGAATAGTATAACTTTAATTACACCACCTCGTACCATCGACCTATCCGTTAAATGACAAGACGATGCCAAATGCTACAATATGCTTCCAACATTAGAAAACTTTCCATACATGGTCATATCTCATTCGTCCATACCAGGGGTACTCAACCTTTTTCTCTGCTATGTCAGTTATTTCACGTGGGCCACATCACGAGGATAAAGATGGGGGGAGAGGGGTTATAATGCGGAAATATGATCAAAATATTTCAACTCGTAGTTTGATTTTTTAATTACAATTTTTTATTTTTGTCACTAACACTGAATTAGAAGCATTTAATAAACACTCCTTCACAATTTCTACTTCAGGAAACGTTTTCATATGATTATCAATAATATAACGAAAAGTTACCGCTGTGACATTAACACTGACAAAACACTTTGTTGGTGTTCCAAAGATTATTCAAGAAATACTATTTTTTACCTCTTAAAAGGGATCTTCGAGGAAAAGTGTCATTGAATGATTCCTGTTTATTGGAATATTTTAGATACTGCATTTTCGTGACAATGATTGATTGAATATTAACGTCACACTGTTCAGCTACACGAGGGCTTTTGGCGACGGACCACGTAATTTCGAACCATGCTCAAGTGACGTGGACGACACCTGAGCTGGCACCCCACTCTCCTAACTACCACACCAACGGGAGGACGTTTCAGCTCTCGACAGATTTAACGTGCATCGCTGCCCTACACGGCGGGTCTTTAGTGGTAATGGGCTCGAACTCATGACAAGGCAAACCACGGTCCGATACCTATACCACTCGGCTACCACGGCCGTCCATTTTCGTGACAAACCAAACAATTACTAATCCATGTTTGTTTTTAAGCACAAATTAGTCAACCTCCCAATAGTCTTGAAAAGATATATTTTCTTCGAATAGTTTCCACTTGCAAGATATGAAAGATAGTTAAAAATTAGTTCCACCCATAAAACTGCCACTACTCCACTGTTGTCTGTTAACACTAACCGTAACCATTACAAATAAAAAAAGTATATCAAATTGCACTCGTATGGTCTCGACAGCAAAAAGCAAAATTGATATAATTTCCTGACACCAAATTTTTAATATATTGTTCCCAAATAAGTTAATTTTTCAGAGCAATGGGCATTGATGGGACCACTTAAGAAGATTCGGTGGGCCGCATATGGCCCGCGGGCCACCGGCTGAGTATCGCTGGTCCATACGATAATAAAATGGGGCAATGTCTTTCTATTTGTTGAAATTTGGTGATGGTATGATATAACTATAGAAGAAATACCCCTTTACAAGTACCTAGAAAAGAATAAGTGTGTGATGAATAGACGAACCCACAATATAGTATGTTCCCAAGATATAATCTAATTCTTCTGTCTGTTACAGTTCTTTGGAAAGCAGTCCTCTCCTCGTCAACCCCAATTAAGGTATGTGACTACCCAAAAATCCTCGGTTTGGAGAAAATTTTCGAAATTTTTTTTATGTTTTAATATTATAGCCCATACGCTTAAGATTCCAAAAATACTTTATTTTAGTTCCTACGATATTTAGAAGCTAAGTTATAGCTTATTTAGTAAACCGGAAATGGAGTTTTCAAAACCGGAAATGGGTGTTTAAAGAGACATCAAAATGTAAACAAATAGTTTGAACGTCTTTTTCGTGACTTTTAAGCAATATAAATATTTAATATTTATTGTAAATATAGATCAACGTATCCTTTATTTATTTATTAATACTTTTTTAATCTGGCAACTGTTTTTTTTTTTTTTTAATTCAAGCTTGTTTTACTGAGTGGCAATAATATTTTCGTTTATAGTTTGTTTACATTGTTCATTCTAAAGCGTTCTTCTTAATTATTACTTACTTTTGATATTTTTACAGTTTATTCATTCATTTTCATTTAATTTTAACGTTTTATTTGACTGTGATTTATTTGAAAATGCCAAAAGCTAGATCGAAAGTGTCCAGAAAGAGAAAGTTTTATGGTAATAGGTTTACCAAGTTAGCACAAAACAGTAATAATACGTCTGCAAGTGAGGCGAAATTGAGCAGTTTTGATGTGCCTGAACCTCAATTTCATGGTTCTACAGGGAATATAATTATTAATTTCCAAGCTTTGATGGGAATTATTTCAATCCTGTGTTGTCCGGATTGTTATGCAACTGGATTGAAACTGTCAGAAGATTCTAGGGAAGGACTTTGCTCTAACTTGTGTGTGGCTTGCAGTTGTGGATATATGATTGGCTTTACTTCTACTCCTAAAGAAAATAAAAAAATTCTCTCAATACTTTATTGGTATTTGGATTGAGATTGATTGGCAGAGGTTTCACAGCTGGTAAGAAGTTGTTATGCACTTTAAATTTGCCATGCGTTTCTAAAAATACCTTCAGAGCTCATGAACTCAAACTGCTGGAAGCAGTACAGTTATGTTCGGAAGAAAATATGAAAGCTGCATCTAAAGAAGTGCGAAATTTTAAAAAAAAAGTACAACTTGTGGTGTTTCGGTAGATGGCACATGGCAGCGGAGAGGCCATATGTCACTTAATGGCTGCGTTTCAGTTATTTCCATTGATACTGGAAAAATTTTAGATCTGGAAGTAATGACACAGTATTGCAAAATGTGTGAAATGAATGTGAAATCTGAGCATGAATGTTCAAATTACAAAGGATCCTCTGGAAACATGGAAGCTGTTGGAGCTTTCAGAATTTTTGAAAGGTCACTAATCAAACGAGACCTGCAATACACCGAGTACTATGGTGATGGTGATTCAAAGGGCTTTTTACAAGTGAAAGATATATATGGTGAAAACAGTGTCACAAAACTTGAATGTATAGTACATATACAAAAAAGAGTAGGCTCACGTTTAAGGAAACTAAAAAAGAATACCAAAGGACTTGGTGGAAAGGGGAAATTAACTGATAAATTTATTGATAAACTGCAGAACTATTATGAGATTGCCATCCGAAGCAATGTTGGATGCCTCGAAAAAATGCATACTGCTGTAATAGCTGCCTTCTTTCACTGCTGCTCTAGCAATCAAAATCCCATGCATGGGCAATGTCCAACAGGGAAAGACAGCTGGTGCAAGTATAAACAAGCATTATGTGATGGTAAATTATATGTAGACAAAACAGCAGACCTTTCAAATCCAGTGATTAAAGTGATAAAGCCTACTTATTTAGCACTCTGTGATAAGGAGTTGCTAAAAAAATGCCTTCATGGCATGACTCAAAACAATAAAAGCTTTAATAATGTATTGTGGTCTGTTTTGCCGAAAGAAATTTTTGTTCATAAAAAAACTTTGTTTTTGGGTTTATACATTGCTGTCATCTTATATAATTCTGGTTATTTACTGCTGTTGCCTGTATTTAATTATTTAGGTTTAGAAATTGACCCAATGACACTTAAAAATTATATGGGAATTGACACAGAGAGAATTCAAAAATCGAAACGCCAGTCATTACCATCAACAAAACTCACCAGAAAAAAGCAAAAAGCCAAAAAAAGTCCAAATTAGCTAAAACTGAAGCTAAAGAGGGCTTAAGCTATAAATATGGGTAGTTTTGAAAATGTTTTGTAAGTAGAAAAGTAATTATTTAGAGTTAAAATTATTAAATGTGTTTTACGAGAAACTGTTATTCAATATTTTTCTTCATAAAGCTTACTACACAAAATATTTTTAAGATACTAAATCTAAATTTTCAGAACATGTTTTATGTAGTTCTATCTGTGTTATGAATCAAAATCTAATCTCTGTGTATATATTTATGTACTTAATTGCTTTTTATGAAAAAAAAAAAGCATTACTTTTTTTAAAAAATGAGTTTTGCATAAAATTTGGCATATTTAAAAAACTTCCAAAAGCATTACAAATTTTTTGATTCCTATCACAGATAAAGATGTTATTTATGTACTCTATAAATATTATTTGAATATATTTATTAGAATTTTGTGTACAAGATTTGTCGTAACTGCAATTTTTCACCAAAATTTTGCTAAAAACGACAATTGTTGTAGTCTACAAAACTCTCCAGAAAACAACAAAAGGGTAAAATAAATGGCCAAATCAGTTTTACATGAAGCTAAAAAGAGCTTGAGCTATAAATATGGAGAGTTTAAAAAGTGTACAATTAGTAGAAAATTTTCATATTGTATTAAAATCTTTAAATGCATTTTCTGAGAAACTATGTTTTTCAATTTTTTTTCTTCACGGCACAGTTCACTACAGAATTTCTTTTTAAGATATTGACTTGAAATTTTCAGAAAATGTTTTATTTAGTTTTATCTGTTATCTAGTCTATAATCTAATCTCTGCATATATTTATTTTATTGCACTTTTTGTGAGAAAATAACATTAGTGTTTTGTAAAAAATTGAGTTTTTGCGTAAAAATTGACATATTTCAAACATTTTTAGAAGTATTTACAAATTTTATAGCTATAAACAGAGATAATAATGGCATTATTGTACTGTATAAATATTATAAGAATATATTAATTAGAATTTTCAATACAATCCTTACCGCAACTGCAATTTTTCACTAAAATTTCACTCAAAATTCCCAATATTTCCAAAATTAATTTTAACTTTGTAAAAACTGTATTGGAATTCTTACTTTTATGTCCCATTTCAAATAAAAAAATATTTAATTGAAATTTTATATATTTAAAAAAAAGTGCTCCGAAGGTAGTCACCTTAAGGCTTTTACACCAGGAAACAGTTTCAGTATAGCTTTACAACAAGGCAATTCAGTACCACAACCAATTTCCATGATGACGTCTTCTTTCAAATCTTCCCATTGAAATTCATGTGCGCACATTTTTACAAAATCTTCAGCAAACAGTTTGTTTAGAAATGAAACTAATGCTTCATCCGACAATTCATATACCTATAAAAACAATTAGATACGCAGGGTTACATTAAGAGCATCATTTGGTACATCATTTTTAAAAATACAAACATTATCTTTGTATCTTTCAACTACTCGTAATGATGAACTTGAAATAATATACCATTAGATCTCAAATTTTTGCATACAGCTTTATGGGTACAAGGTTTTTCGACCAACTTAAAAACAAAATGTTACCTCCACAAGCTATCAAGGACAAACTCATTCATTTAAAAATTAACTATGTCTTTGTGTGTATCAAATCTTCACTTTTAAGGAAAGGGTACGACAATAAAAGTTTTTCACCATCGACATGTAGAAATTAATAAAGTGAACTGAAATAGAACCTTTCACACACGCTGATCTTGAACTATTATTTGCAAGCAAGAACTTTTATTTTACAAGCAAGACATGCGGTTCATTATATTCAACGTATGACAGAATTCTATGTTAGTTATCCCAGTACAAGTACACATGGGAACTAAAATACCATATTCCACTAAAATTTTATGAACCATGCTATAAAATGCACCGATTGCGTTTTATAGTTAATCTTCTGTTTAAATATAATTAGCAAAAATATATGCGAAGATGAAGCCCAGTGGCTGAGTTATAGTGTATCGCGCTTCCACGCCACAGGTCTAGGGTTCAAATCCCGGGCTGGGAAAGGTCGACTCGGCCTTTCATCCTTTCAGTGGATCGATAAATGAGTACCATGCTCTCTTGGTAGCTAAACACAGGGAGTTTTGCTTCAGAATAACCACCTGACCGGAACATCTGCTTATGCACGTTAGTGCCCAAGGTCACAAAAACTGAGATGGGCACAGTAGGCTTTGGCCCTCTACAAGCTGTTGCACCTCCGAGTTGAGTTATATGGGAAGATAGTGACCAGAATTAGAATCCTCATCTATTTTAATAATATGCAAAACCAATATATAAATATTTTTAACTGCATAGATTCTAAATGATATACAAATGTGTATAATTTGTTTACGATGTCATATTTCACACGTTCTCCGAGACCTTTCAAGAAATAAATGTTCTTGCATAAATCTGCAATTTACGCATTCTTATTAATGCTAATTAGTTTGGGTTGTCAAGTTAAGCACCAATGTTTTATATTACTTTATAAAAGTAATACTGAATGTGATAGTGGCATTTTCAGGGAAATAAGTTTCGAATAGAGAATAGCAGTTAATTCATAAGATGTCTCAAATATGAAATGTAAAAAGTTAATTATAATTACTGCCATCAACAAGAGATTGCGTAAATGGACTTTAATCTTAAAATACAATATAATGCCAAATACAAAAGCAAATTAGTTTTACATGAAATACGAAGCGTTGATTCTTTTTAACACTAGAACGTGGTGTTCGGCATTTCGCTTACCCCTATACGTCCACGGTTGTCATTTTGACAATGCGATAAATGCATAAAATAATTGTAATAAATAAATAATTGCAGGATTTAGTTTTAAGATTTTTAATATTATTTCATGTAATTATCATATTTTATGACCCTTTATATCATAAAAACTGACATTATGTTTCGCGAAGGTTTTTGGACCACTGCTTTGTCGCAAAACATTTCAAGTCACAAATTGTCCAGAAACATTACTACTATGCGGTATCCACTCTCTGCCTTCCTTTACGACATATGTATCAGGATTTACTGGAATGTTATCAATTTTATCTGCTCTTTCTTCAGATTCTTTGGAGGAACTTTCACTCAATATTATGGCTTCATCGGAATCTAAATTAGAGCAAGACCACCATCCGATTCATTCTCAGAAAGCTGGCAAAATCACCACACACAAATTCACAAATTAGCAATTTCATCAGGGCCTAGACCTTTTCCACTACTTCAGAGTATCTGCCTGCATAAGTTTCGAAAAATAAATGAATATGTTTTTTTAATGAGAAAATAAGCAAATGCTATGTAACGAAACACTTAGACACAACGTTTTTAGTATAACTAACACATTTCCACTGTGAACCTAACATTGCCTTCAAGGTCAAATAAATGTGCCATATTACTTCGGAAAGTTTGTTTCACTAATAGTACCTACTCTTATATAGTGAACCATCTTTAGCTGAACGATAGCTATTTATAATGATAAATTTGTATTGGTGTTGAAACTACATCAGCGGACGTTTTCTCTCTCTCTATATATATATATATATTTAATTGTAAAACTCTTATAACTAACCTAGAACCACAAAACTTTGTGTAATTTCTATCGAAAATGATTAAAAATCTCGCAGATTTTTTTAATTCCCTGCAAAAATTCGGAAAGGAGAACTAAATGTACTCCTGTGTCCAGTCGACACTGACGGACGTTCTAGTATTAATAAGCCTTTATACAGGGTGCATCAGTACAACGGTTACAAACATTCGGGACAGAAAGAGTACATCTAGATGATGAGAAATCAAATAGGAAAGCATGGTCATGGAAACGCTTTCCTAGCGTGATACTGACGACACAAAACAAAAGGATAGATGACGAATAAGAAGAAAAAATATGATTATGCTTAGTACAACAAAAAAAACTATTTTTTTAATAAAAAAGATTAAAGAGACAGCAATCGTCCTCACAAATTAAGTATTTGAAATTATGACTCCGGGCCGTGATGCACAAGTCTCACACCTCCAAAACATTGAAGATCGAATGTTCGCGACCTGCTCGGTATTTTCGCTGACTTCCCCAAAAGCGACGCGATGCTTGCGCAATAAGGTTCTCATCACTGTTAACCGCAGTTTCTTACACCAGTGACGTGTCCCCCCTCCTCCATAAGAGGAAATCCAGGCAAGAAAAGTCTGGCGAGTGGTCCAATGCCATGGACCACCAATGCTTCAGTTTACGTAACGCTATCTCTCACATACACCAGCCTGTGGCCGCTGTAGCCGAGTGGTATAGGTATCTGATCGTGGCTGGCTTTGTCCCGAGTTCGAGCCCAGAACCACTAAAGACCCTCCTTGTAGGGCAGCGATGCACGCTAAATCTGTCGAGAGCTGAAACGTCCTCCCATTCGTGTGGTGCGGTAGTAAGGAGAGAGGGGTTCCAGCTCAGGTATCGTCCACGTCACTTGACCATGGTTCAAAATGACGTGGTCTGTCGCCAAAAGCCCTCGTGCAGCTGAACAGTGCGACGTTAATATTCACTCACTCATTCACGTGCACAGCTAAAAAGACTTCCCAACACATCTTGTACTAAGAACAATAAACATATTTTCTATTTTTTTTATTCGTGTCTCTCAATTCCTACTATTAGCTCACACAAAGCATCTATATATTTATTTTATATATTTGTTTGTCTTGGTGGAATTTTCACAATCGTTAATAAAATACATTTTAAATCGCTCAATTGAGCTGAAATCTTATATACATGATTATTTTGGATGACAATATAATAATTTAATTATAATTAATAAAAATTAATTGTGATTAAGACTAATTATTTAAAGAATTACAAATAAAGCCACATTGGCCATCGACCATTTTGGCGACTTGTGTCAAAACTTGTGAAAAGGGTTTTTTCCTCACGTTTTAAAGCATTCAGTTGATTCGAAATTTTATAAACAGGAATGTTTTGGATGGAAATACGATACTTTACTGATAATGAATAAAAATTAATTACCACTTAATGTTGTGATTCTGTCAGGTATGTACATATTTATATTAATTGTACCTATTTAATAAAAAATAGCTAAATTAAAATTTCTTTGTTGATCTAAGTAGGAATTGACTTAAATTTTTTTTTAAATAAATTGTTTCTTATGTCCTCACACACTAATGTACCAGGAAAGAGTTTCCAATCACGCATTAATATGCGATTTCCAATGTGTACTCTATCTGTCCTGAAAGTTTGTTACCGCTGGGAGAGTGAGCGAGTGAATATTAACGTCGCACTGTTTAGCTACAAGAGGGCTTTTGGCGACGGATCTCGTAACTTTGAACCACGATCAACTGATCAGGACAACACCTGAGCTGGCAACCCTACGGGAGGAGGTTTAAGCTCTTGAGAGATTTAACGTGCATCGCGCCCCTACACGGCGGGTCTTCAGTGGTACTTTGCTCGAGCTCATGAAACTCCTGCCACGAGTCCGTTATCTTGATCACTAGGCCTATCGAGGTCATTTGTAACCGCTGAACTGATATACTTTGTAGATGTTACATTGGTACAAGTTTCCCGCCAAAGTAAATACGATCGAGAAGAATTCGAAATTTATAAGAATAAACACTGGATCAATAAAAAAAGAAAATCGTGAAATGTTCTTTGTTCCAGGAAAAAAGTTCACTCTATAGAAAAATTTGCAATACAAAGGTTCGTAATATAGAGGTTCGACTGTAATATATATATAAATAATATTTTGCACTAGTTTACAAGTAAAACACGTTAAGACTAAAACAACATACGAGGATATGTGCAACTGTTGAATCAAACTGTAAGAAAGGAAGAATTTAAGAGGGGGCTCAGTTTAAATTAAAAACTAACAGTAACTTATAATAGTTTGCACTTTAAAAAAATGTACATCAACAAAAAGTTTGAGGTGGACTGACACCTTAGAAAATACATACCTTATTCATAATTTCTTCCCGGGTTTCGAAGAACTATTGTAAGAAAGCCCAAGACAAATACAGTAAAAAAAAACCTTGAAAGAATACAAAAACAAAGTTTTATTTACATACCTTACGAGTGAAACCTTGGCTACACGGCATACATAAACTATTTAGTCCAGTTCCTGCGACACTCTACTCAACATTGTACAATAAACGTTACTGACGTCTTATCCTTTCATGCAGTTCTGCTACAGCACGCGGCAGAGCGGATACGAAAATTTGGTCTCATATAAAAGACCAAGTTTTCGGATAACATGGAAAGGATAAGGCAGGCTGTCAATAGTGTTAATGGTACCTCGTTGAGTAGAGTGGGGCAGGAACTGAACTATTACCCCCAGGTACCCCAGGTTTCACACATAGAACGCCTGTAAGGGATGTGTAGGTAGATTCGAACTGGCCACCTTCCGTTCCGCGAACGCCAATACTTTATCGATCACGCCAAAACGATCGTCTTCGCGTGATGTCTAAGTACTGGTTATATTTAGATACCGCTACACTACTCTCTCACCAATGAGATGGATATGCGAACGGTCCCCCCCCCCCCATTCGTTTGTTTGTTACAGAGAGGGCATGTTTATTTTATTCTCTTTTTATTTATTTATTATTCTTATTTATTTTACTTTTCTTGCCGAGATGAGAGAAAGATGGTCTATCGTTTGGGTCACCAGTTTGGTTCTATAGCATTTAAAAAATAGAAAATTGCTTCAAAGAATTCAAAGAGCACGTTTATTCCATTAGGCTTAGCTGAGCTAGTATCAAAATATTGCAACTAGTCTAATCAAAATATACCGACTGTTGCCAACCGGGTAATCTGCAGAAGCTTACAAGAAATTGTTTCCAGATTTACAAATAGAAATACAGTTAGATTACATAAAATACAAAATATAGCCAATTACAAATGCCTTAATATAAAATTATGAAATTCATTTTAAAAATTAATTATTTTTCAAATTTAAATGTTCTATAATTTTATTACATTTTTGTTTGTTTATTGATTACTTTTCAAAATATAATGTTCTATAATTTTATATTTTTCTTTGTTGAGTTGAATAATATTTGTCTCAACAAATGTAAATAAAACGAGCTGTTTCAGTGTTCTTTCTTCTTAGTTTTTAACTATAGCGCTTCGAAACCATAGAGTGAATTGTAAATAACCGTTTCTATTGTTGGCGACATCTTCCATTGAATATAAAATATGCTTTATAATAATTGTTATTAGTAAGTCAGGTTCTAAAGAAAAACGCGATTTAGAATAAGATTTTGCCTGACCGCAATATCTGATCATGCACCTCAGCGCCCAAGGACACGAATGCTGAGATGGCCACAGTAGGCCTTGACCCTCATGGGCTGTTGCGCTATCGAGTTTATTTTAGATTATGGTTTAGAAACTTCAAATGACTGTATCATCCATTTCAATAAATTTAAGAAACAATCTATAACATTCAATATTAGATTAAAAATCCAGTATAAATCCTTTCAGTTAAATCTTTCATGACAAGTTTAATTTCGATTTGAAAAGTAAAAATTTATTTTTCAATCTGCAAACTTGAGGTTTCTAAATTTATAATTTCTTTTCATTTTTTAAAAAGGTGTCTTATTATATGCGAAATATTTTTAAATTTGGGGTAGAAGGAATTTTTGTTTTTAGATTTGTTTAGCAGATTTTATGATAAAAAACACAGACGAGAGCAGTAAAATATCTAAAATAAATAAAAAATCTGTTAATCTATGGCGTGTTTGGACCCCCTTGAACCCATCTTTGTATACATCCTTAGTTGGACACGCGAAACAAAATATATAGAGTTGAAATAATTCCTTGATTTAAAATTACTATCCTACAATTGTACCATAAAAAATAATGTATGAAATCTCTTGTAAGAGTTACAAAAGACTTCATACCAAACCTACTTATCACACTCATTACGAATTAAGCAGATACCTCTAAAAAAACCTAATTCTACTTACGGCAGAAGATGATGCCATGATCAAAACAATTATATATATAACTACAAGTTTTTATCCTCACAGTACTTAAAACTGATAACGCAGTTGCTTACTAAATATCTTTATTGAGACAAAATGAGTAATGGAATTTATACTAGAGACAAAATACTATGTGTCATACTGTTTTCTTCATGTAAGTCTTAATCAGACTTTTATTTGATTGGTTTGAACCAGCATTGTACTAGAATGATACAAATTTGCGATTTTCAAATGTATTGCTCCGTCGATGAAAGGGAAATTCGACCCGGTATTGCCAAATAAGTTTCTCATCACAACATCCGACTCAAGTTAAATTCTACAAACAATGTCTACTGCTTTTTCTTACACTGATCTTTTTGTTAAAATTTAGAGTTGAAATTGTGATTCAATGAGACCCCGAACTGCATCTGAAATTCAGGTATTTTTCTGCCAGTTTGTTCCAGACTTACTAAATACAGAAGAACGTCGTTCATCCGAACGTTTTATTATCCGGAGCGTCAAATATCCGAACCAGTATTCTTTTTTTTTTTTTTTCTTCTTTTTTTTGCAACTATATGTACTGTATATGAATATGTTTTCGAAAAATGCAATGCAGATTTAGAAGGCGAAAAAAACTTCAATGTCGACCACAGAGAGGAGTTTACCGACTTTGTCCAAAGGATCCCAGGATTTCAAGAATGCGATGAAGAAGATGTAGGAATCTGGATGGCATGCAATGCAGAAGAATGTGGATTTCAAATGCTAAATGATGATGACTAAATGCTAATGAGATTGTGATTTCCGTGCAAGAAGAATCCGACCCTTTCGACGATGGAACGGATGAAGACGAGGACAACAACAACAACAACAACGAAAGTAGCAAGGGTACATCAAATGCTGACGCGTTTTCTGCGTTAGAGACAGCTATGGAGTAGTACGAACAACAAACAGAGTGCCGCTGACCCACCCAACTACTGCTGCTCAAGAGAATCAGAAACCTTGCATCGAAAAAAAAGGTGTACTATGGTACAGCGTAAAATAAGTCATTATTTTCCACAATAAAGGTAAAATTGTGACACCTTACACCTATTTTGCTTTTTCTTCAAGCACGTTTTCCAACATATGATGATTTTCATTAGTCGTATAGTGTCCGGTTTCATATACTGCATGGATCGCATTCGGTTTTCGGTTATCCGAACAATCGCGTATCCGAACGGTGTCCGGTCCCAATTGATAAACAAGTTCTACTGTAAACGTCCAAAAAGAGCCACACAACCGTGATTGATTGTAGAGTAACGTCGCAATATAAAACAACTCGATGGCTGTTGGTGACGATCCATGGTAAAGTGACGTGAACGACACCCAAGGTGGCTCCCCTTCTCAGAAATTCCACGCCATTCCAAGGGAGTTAGTTAATTTAGCCTTGAAAGATTTAACGTTCATAAGCCCCTCTAAACAAGGATCTTAAGTGGTACTACGTTCGAACTCATGATAAGCTGGCCAAAAATCTGGGACCATAACCATTAGGCTACAGTGGTCACCACATAACAGCGAGTGTGAGTATAGTAACGTAGCTCTATAAAGCAAATCTTGGACTATCGGTGACAGTCCTCGTAACTTTTAACTATGGTTAAGTGACGAGGGTGGGACTAGAGCTTGCAACCCCTCTCCGAACTACGACCTTACGCTAACAGAAGTACTTTGGGCTTTGATAGATTTAACGTGCATGAGCCTCTCTATATAGAAGGACTTCAGTGGCACTAGGTCTCGAACCCCTGATACGGAAGACATGAATCCGTTACCAAAACCACTAAGTTATCGTGGCCAAGAAGTATGCGGACTACTGGTAACGCACCTCTAGTATTTGAACCTCAATCAAATGAAGAGGACGTCACTACAATAGACTCACCATATCTTATTTTTATTATTATTATTTATTATTATTTTTTAATTATTATTATTATTTATTATTATTTATTTATTATTATTATTTATTATTATTTATTTATTATTATTTATTTATTATTATTATTTATTATTATTATTTATTATTTATTATTATTATTATTTATTATTTTTATTATTATTTATTTATTATTATTATTATTATTATTTTTTATTATTATTATTATTATTATTATTTACTTATTATTATTTATTATTTATTATTATTATTTATTATTTTTATTATTATTTATTATATATATTATATTATCTATAGATTTAATATGCAGCAGTCTCTATACTGCGATCTATAGTGGCATAAAATTCGGACCCAAGACTCCACGAAGTGCGAGTTCACGACCATGATATAATTCGGCCATCGCAGCCACTTAATACTAGTATAACAAACTTAGAGTAGATAAATATTTACATTATATTCCAGACTTTTCTGTTCTATTTCTTCCTAATTTCATCTTTTGGTTGTGCGTAAAACTTGCAAAAAAATATCGTAATGGAAAAATTAGAGTAATTGAGCAAATAAAAGTATTGCAATGGAGTGGGCAAATAACGGCCACGAAGAATCCTTTTTTAGTGGCCCGCCAAGAAAGTCAGAAAATCTGCTTTGAACCGGTATTTCTTTCCCGCTCGCGATCAAAAATTCGTCTTCATTTTTCACTATTAGGAAATCAGAATTCCTTTATTAGAACAATATATATAGTAACTGAAAGTGTTTCTACTAAGAGATCCTCAGGAGAGTTTGGAGGACTAGGTTACAAGATTTCAAGATCTTAAGAAATTGATCCTAAATTCAATTAGCTCTGTTATTCCATTGCTGCTTATATTGATGCAACATCTGAGGAGCCACAGCGTGAACTTATTGACCTGCAGCCAGATCAAAGTATGGAAATATAATGCTTAATGCTATGACATTGACATTTATAATCTTTCTTAACTGAAAAATTTCCATGCCGGAACTGTGTCTTTCTTGATATCCAGAAGGCTTTTGACCGGGTCTGTGTAGGTGTGTGGTCTCATTTATAAATTAATTATTTATAACTTTCCTCCTTCATTAATTCATATAATAAATACCTTGTAAACAGGTATCTGATAATACCTTGATCTGATAATACCTGATCTGATAATACCTTGTAAACAGGTATTATCAGATCAGAATCAACAACACACTCTCTGACACTCACAACATAAATATTGGCTGCCCACAGGGGTCCCTCCTTGGCCCAATTTTATTTAATCTATACATAAACGACATGCCCACACATCCATAAACAATGATAAACCTCTATGCTGACGACACATGTATAACGGCCTATTACAAAAATCACAACACAATCACACTCGCTCCAAAAAAACACCTTTCTCTCCTGGAGAATTTCTTTAATACATGGAGAAGATAAAAATCAATGTCGAAAAAACGGTTGCTGTGCTTTTTACTAGGAGAAGAAAGCCTTGCACACCTCCCACGCTATACTCCACACCACTACACTGGTCTCAGAGTACAAAATACTTGGGTATCGTTTTAGATAAAGCACTCACTTGGAAACACCACATTCTATACATGCAAGAAATAAATTCCGGATCGCGCTTAGATTAATTTACCCACTAACTAACCGGAATTCTGATATGACTCTCAACAACAAGGTACTTCTCTACACTGCTGTTTTGCGTCCCATTTTAAGTTATGCTTGCCCTGTGTGGGGTTACGCAGTAAATACTAATATTAAAATTCTTGAAGTCTCGCAAAATTCATTTTTTAGAAATATAACTAGAGCTGGTAGATACACCAGAAACTCCTACATCTATAAAGCCCTTGATATTAAACCTTTTAAAAACTTTATTCAAACTCTTGCAATTAAATTTTTTAATAATCTCCCCAATACCAATAATCTAAATTTAATAGACATTCAAAATTACCACTTAAATGACAAAACTAAGAGACCCAGGAGAATACTCCTGGATTCTTATAATCCCCCTTAATAGTATTGCTTCGCAATCACTGCTATTGAAAATGCAAACTATTCATTCTAAATTTTTTTTTTACTCCATATTTTTTTATCTTTAATTTTTGTAATTCTTGACTTTTAAAATTTTTCTCATCGCTGCACCCACCAGGCAAGCAATCTCTTATTTCAATTTCCCCAACTTCAGGGCAGCCATTAAAGAGCTTTCTCACTTATTGCTATCAACTATAATAACAGTGTGTTTACGCTACAGCTCCCAGTTGACTGTCAAAATTCTCAGGACTTTTTTCCCACCTAAATCAGAAAACTACTACCCCCAGACTGTGACGCCATTCGCCTGCATTATCCTACCAAATTCAGTGAACTTTATTTTTCCCACTCAGGTTTTCCACTTGTCACCGCCAAAATACTTATCAGATAGGGGATGGAGGATCTATTGCAGATCCATATCCCTGTGACGTGAAGAAACGTGAAAATTTCCATGTACGAAGAAATTCGTTGGGGAATGGTTCTTTATAAGTTAGAGTCGACACATATTTGTGCGAGTAGTTTTTCTTGCATGAAGATCAAGCGGAGTATAGTGAAATTTTACAAATAATGAATGGGTATAAGCTATATGAAATAACCCTTGATTAAGGGTATTTGATTTAATTTGATTTTTATTTAGGTCACACTTTCAAACTCTACGAATTCTTTTTAGTGACGTATTCGTAATTTCAAATCTCGTCATGTGACAGGCATGGCACCGCGTATTTGGTACCCTACTCAGCAAAGTTCCACAACACTCAACCATGAATACTCTGAGCCCCGACAGATTGAACGTGTATCACCCCTCCACGTGGCCAATCTTCAATCGTTACAGGTCTCGAACGTAGGATTTATACTCGTGACCCAATGAGCACTGGGCCATCGGGGCCACTTTGATTATATGATACGTATTGCCCTAAGGACATACTACTGGCACATTTTTATTCCATATTTGTGATAGAACAAAGAGATTTCGAATATTAGAAAATGATTCCATTGAAGGGTGTAGGATTTGAAAGATACCAGGAATGAATTGTGAGATAAGTCCCCGTTAAAGCTTCTGCCATGTATTCGAATAATTCAATAATTCAGTGCACAATTATACGGAAACAACCCTATAAAATATTCTTTATTAGATTAATTACCTATTTTAGAGTGGTACATAAAATATAAAAAGAGATCCATTCTTTTTTTTTCGATCCTGAAACTAAAAATGGAGATATCTTATGATTTTAATCCTTCGTGAATTATTAATGACCTATAGTATCTGGTACAACATTTTGAGATTAAGTCTTATAGAGCATGCTGTTAACGTATTTTTATTATTGCAATCAAAATCTAAATTGTATGACTTAGAACCATTTTTAACGCACATGTCGCCATTTCGCCACCTTAAATACTGCGCTGTCGAGCGTCCAAAAAACAAATTAATGTAGAATGATATTTCGGAAGTAGAATATGGCAACACATCAAT
>BMAV01027337.1:0-23505 GCA_019973955.1 Trichonephila inaurata madagascariensis
TGATTCAAATGTGCAAGATCCATTAAAATAACTGATTTGGTTTTAAATTAAGTAGTTTAATCAAAAGCTTTGTAAAATATCATATGGTTTCGATTTAGAATTTAGTGGTATTGTATGCAAATGTACCAAAATCAATTTTCTTCAATTAGTACAGAGTTTAATTTGTACTTTATAGTTTGCAAATTATAATGAACTGGTTTTAATGTTTGAATTACTCTTTTCTCGAATATTGAGAACTTTTAAAGCCTTATATGATAACATATCAATGCAGTTTGACATTACTTTATCATTATAAAGTGCTGAAATAAAGCAGATGTAATAAAAAATTCGCTTCATATTAAGACTTATTTTATTTTTTAAAACGTATATATTTTTTACAAGCAAATTTAAATCTCTAGCTATCCTTTCAAATGCATCATATTAGTATAAATAAGTACTCTACAATTAAGTAAACCATTTTAATGATGTTTTTAGGAAGTTAAAAATAAGTTTACAAAAAAAGCTGAAGTCTTGTTTCAGCCAAATAGATTCAAATAAAAGAAAACTACTTTAACATCGCTTCTTTTCAAAGTAAAAAAATGACTTCATTTTTGAAAATGAGATGTAATTAAGGTTCACTGTCTTACAGTGCTAAGATCGCAGCTCATTTTGTCATCAGAAAGCAATCTATGTAAGTACTTTTGTATTATTTTTTCCTATGGACTTTTAAATCTGTATATCTTTATTTTTAAAGTAAAATCAATCAATATTCTGCATTTTTTTTAAAAAAATTAAGAAATATATATATATATATATATATATATATATAAATCTATTCTGAATTAAAAAATTTTCTTTTTTACAAAAAATGCATAATAATTTATGTATAAGTAAATCAATACTCAAAATTTCATTTGTAACTAAATACATTTACAAACTCCTAGTCGAAGATAAAAAGATATGTAATCTCTTATTTCTCTATGATAATTTTTCTTTAAAAAAAATTCATTATACTGAGTGCTTCAATTTGAGCTCATAAGCAATTAATTATATATTTATCACAATAAAAATTTAACACATGGATTCAACAAAATATTTTGTTTCAAATGTTTTAGCTAATAAATATGATTGAAATAATTTAGTATAATTGTGCTTTTAACATAAATAGTCCAGTCAGGAATATGTTTTCAGTAATTTTAACTTTGGTTCAACCAAGGGTCTTCAAATATTACTCTCCAATCAGATGCAATCAAATTTTTATATATTTATCCATGTATATATATATGTAATAATTCCCAGTAATTTAATCTTTATTAACTTTTGATTTTTTGGTCCAGTTCTTCAGGACAGCCATTTAAATATTTTAACTAGCTACCCGTCTAACGGGGACTTTTGGAACTACACCCAGCCCCCTCCCAATATCATGTGATTTACCGCTAAGTATAAATAGTGAGATCTCTGGAAAATCCCGCCTCTTCTGTCTTTGTCTTCAATCATGTAGCCGGCTGCAGCACGTAGTGTCATAGTTTCTTTGTTCTGTGTTATGCGCCTTCTTGTTACGTTGGAACGCAATATGTTTAATATGCTTATGTGTTTCAAGATGAGGGATAAAATGGATTTCAATAATCACAAGACTGCCTCGTCAATCTCATCAGTATGTAACATCAAATAAAACAAATGCATCAACTTTACAGTAATCATCACCAATGACCATGCCCTGTCATTTCTTTTCAGTAATAACATCCACATATATATACAGTTCAACCTTTATATTACGAACCTGTATATTGTGAATTTTTCAATATAGCGATCTTTTTCGTGGAACCAAGAACATTTGACGATTTTCCTCGTAAAACAAACATTTTCTATAAAACGAACTTTTTCTCTTGAGATTCAATTTTTTATTACCCTGTTTTTAAAGTATTTCTGGACATTACAAGTTGTTCTCTCTTTTAACACATTTTATGGTGGTCATAAATCTTAAACTGGTTTTATTAGGTACCTTTCTCGTCGAGAGCAATAGAATCCTGGGAGTTTCATCCAAGTAGTGCAACTTTTAACTTCCCTCATCTCTTTCACAGGTAACATCTTCGATATCCCCTTTCACCCTCAGTGGAGTTGTCTCGTCTCCCCGTGTCCTTGAACTAGTCTCCGTTCATTTCTTGTGATGATCAGTCGTACTGATTACTTCGTTTCTTGTAGCTCGAAAATGTCAAAACGTAATCATTAAACATCAAAGAAAAAAAATTTAATTATTTAAGAAGTGGATAAACGCGCTTCTAGTAAGTTTTCTTCCAGTTTTTCTTTCTTTCTTTTTGCTAGGTAAGGATATAAAGTAAGTATGTATTAATTTACAAAATGATGTGAATAATTACTTTTTTTAATATATAGTGTTTATGAATTTAAATTTTATTTTATGTGGTTTATATAAAGAATATTGAAAGATGAACCTCTCGATAACGAATTCCCCAATATAACGAACTTTTTTTCAGAATTTAGCGACTTCAGTACATAGAGGTCCGACTGTGTATATACACAAATACATGCATACACTCAGAAGAAAACATACAGATAAAAATGGCAGCAGTGAATATGTAATAATATATGTTATAAATATGTATGAGTATATTATTTTAATATTAGGAAGTATGCAAATAGAAACCTACTTTGACCAAAATATTGTATGCGTTCGTTATGTATATATTAATCTGAATAATGTTAAGTAATGCAAATATAAAATCATAGGAATTTCCTTATTTGTATAATTCCTATCGCTCAAAGTTTTTTTGAATGGATATCTTTAGAATTTAATCAATAAGACGGTTATGGGCAATAAAACCTAAGTTTTATTTTAAAAAAAAGAATGCAAAATTGCCAATTTTATCAAAGTAAAAAATAAGTACAAAAGTTGCCATTAAACTTTTAGTGCTTTAAAAATTCTCGTTATAAAAATACCCATTTTTTATTCGAATACTATTTTACTTTGTTATTCTGTATTTTGAAATTTACGAGAGCATGGGACATAAAATAAAAATTTAGGATGATTTATTTCCAAGATTTGACATGTTTTTGTCACGTGCGGAATAAAAGGTGTTTCATTTTCCCACTTCGTTCACTTCGGGTTTCTTTTTTGCGCATAAAAAAGTTCCCCTAAAGGGGAAGATTTTGTGGAGCCTTTCATTTTATTTGTTTGAATCTGAATTGAATAAAATATATATTGGTTTTTCAAGAACGCCGAAGAAAAGTAAGACAAACTGAATTTTCTAGTTCTCTAACATTCAATTTTTTAAGATATTTTTTGCTTTTCGAACTTCAACACAATGAAAGAGATGCTGAATAGGAAATATAATGGTTGTTTACGAATTTTTGTATATGCTTTCAATAAAACATTTAAAAATTCAAATACTTTGGAGAAAAAGACTCGTGGCAATGGCGTTATGTTTTGAATTTAAAATGTAAATTTTATTACTTATAAGTTCATTCTTTTTTAAACTGAGGATACAAAACGTTGAAGGACATTGGGGACATTTTGAGCTTTACGAATAAAATCAAACTCTTCTAAAGTTATTTTAAAATGTCGTGAACCCTATGAAGTAAAGAGATTTATAAATATTGGTACAACAACAAATAAAATCATAAAACTGAATTTATAAATTGAAAATGAAAAATAAAATATATCTATGTAATGTTCACCATATTTTGCAGAAATTTGTTATTCATTTCAAGGAAGGCTGAAGAATCTTGCATAGAAATCAATTAAGAAGACATATAGAGAAATGCATCATTTTTTTGATGAAACGCATGCTTAGCCACAAATATCTGTAACTAAAAAGTTAAAATTACCTAATTACTTTAGAAAACACGAAGAAAAAGATGTCAAAATTTGATTGCGTAAATACATATAAAGATTGAAGCAAAGTCTTGTAATTGGAGAAAATTTTTCTAAGAAGAGTATAAATTAAAAGTAAACAGACGGAGAAAACACTTTTAAAACAAACTCATCATAAATATCAGGAAAATGTTTTATGCTCTATAGATATTGACAAAAGTAATTCTTTTTTTTTACCATAAAACTTCAATAAGGAAGTCAGAATTCAATGTTCAAAATTTAACAACGTATGCTTCGTAAAAATGAAGTAAGAAAAAAGTATGGCTTATGAACAAATATTCCTACAAAGGCCCTTGGAGTTTCACCTATGGACTTCTGTGTTTCGTGCATGATAAAAATAGCTCTGTCTCTCAGTACAAATGCAACTTCGTTAAGAATAATGATCTCTTGAGAATACTGAAAGAGAAAAGACAAGCGAGATACCTTTGGAATTTTTTTTAAAATTCCTTCTATCATGAAAAGCAGACTTTATGTTCAGAAATAATGTTATTACGTCAGTTATTTAAAAACATAATATTCGTATCTTAAGTATTAGAATAATGCAAAGCAATTCTAAAAGGATGTCATAAAATATTTTCTTGTATTAAAACAATTTTCTAAATCGTACATAATTTTTGGGGGGAAGGGCGAGGTAATAAATAATAAAAATAAAGATTTTGTGCAAAACCTTTCATTAAAAAACAGAACCAAAACAATGAAATCAAATGGAGACTTCTAGAAATATCTGAAATTTTTGCAAACACGCCCAGCTAACGTTACTTCAAGGAAAGAAAGCATTACATTTTGTACCATTACCAAGCTCTATACAATGAGGATCATATCTTTAAAGTTCTATACAAGACGCAATTGTATGTTGCCTCTCAAGATCCTAAAGTTGGAATTACCAGATAACGGTAATTTAATTTATTTGTAGTTTTTTTTCCTGGTTATATATATATATATATAATCCATAAATATGTACAAATAGCTATAAAACCAAAGTATAACAATAAACCTAAGTCAAGATAGTCATAAATATTAGCCACAGTAGTACAATAGCAAACTTCTTGCCTTAGAAATTAAGATTGCATTTTTAAACAAAGGTTTGGGTCTTACATATATATATATATATAATATATATACACATTTATCCATTGCATCAAATTTAAATCTATACTAGTAAGCTATAATTTTATCGTTATATTTTAGTAATAGAGTACATTGTATTTCTAATATTTAAATTTCTCATAATATTATTCTTTCCTTTCCCTATGGCTCAGTGGTATAAGCAAATTACAGGTGTAGGTTAGCTAGCCCTATAACTTGGTTTAAGCCTGCAATCTGTGTTCCTAAAGCCAGGAATTTCTATTGTACTACTATGGTTAATATTTCCTATTATCTTGACTAGTTATACTTTGGTTTTTTTGCTAATTGTATATATATACATTGGAGGCCAAAATTGTGGACACTTTTTTAAATTGTCATATTTGAATCTTTATAAAAGCTTTTACGTTGCAGAACATGCTAAGTATTTTATATCAATTTAAAGAAAATTTAATACTTCTTCACTCAATGTCGGAAAGAAAATTTAATACTAAATTCAATGTAAAGAAGAAAATTTAATACTAAATTCAATGTAAAAAAGAAAATTAAGATATTTGCAATGAAAAAAAATGTATGCTGCGATAACTGTCGATACACATTAGATACTGATGACAGCAGTGAGTTATCAGAGCTTAGTGATGTTGCATTTCTTCTTTATTATATCTTCACAACGATGTTTCATTGAGCTGAAAATAGTTTGAAGCTCTTCCTTGGTTATTGCGGGATGCCAAGAAATAATTATATCCTCAATTCGTTCCTTTTATTTCATGGGTACCTCATTCGGACAAGAGTTTTCAAACGGACGGTGTTGTATGTTCTCCATAGTATTGTGTTCATGACTGTTTCCTGGCCAGGATAACAATGATATTTAGTCAAAAAGAAATGACATCAAGTAGAAGAGTAAATTAGACACATGTGTAGTTAGAAAGTGATATTTCCTTTGTTAAAACTACATAATAGGTGGGTAGTTCAATGACTACATTCAGACTGAACGTTTTATTTAAGATATCAGGAGACAAATTCAAGAAAAAAAAGCAGGAATAGGCCGAAAAAAGGATACCACATATGTTGATGACAGAAGAATAAAAATACAATGTTTCAGAGATAAAAGAATTTCATGGATATCCATCAGAAGTAATCTGAGTGATGCTGGTGTTTCTGTCAATTCAAAAGCAACATGGAGTAGACTATCAGTTGTACAACTAAAGAGTAGAATTCCATGAAAAAAGCCGTATCTCAATTTACTGCAGAACTAAAAAGGACTACAGTGGGCAATGGAACACATTAATTGGACAAATAATTATTTTTCAGAAGTTATATGGAGGGAGGAAACTACAATATCGTTTTTCAGTAGTGATAGCCTAAAATATGTAAGACGTTGAAACCAGAAACGCTACATCCTAATCGCATCCAGGTAACTGTGAAGTACATACATAGTTTTATTATTTAATCAGGCATATCAGCAGATGGTATTGGTCGCCTTCATATCATCGTTAAACTCTCAATAAAATAACTAACACCATTCTAGAACTCTAACTTCTGCCTTCCAACAGGGATGTATTTACCAACAATGCTTTATTTATTTTTCTGCAAGATTCTGCTATTTGCCACACAGAAAAAATCAATGACTGGTACCGTTCTAAGATCATTGGGTTGTTGTGCTCGATAGGAAACAGTCCAGACCTCGATCCTATGGAACATGTGTGGTACCATTTGAAAACTTTTGTCCGAATGAGGTATATACATGAATTAAAAAGGAGATACTTGTTTCAGGGCAACATGTAATAACAAATGAAGCGCTTAAAACTATGTATGTAGAAGTTTGTAGAAGCACACTACCAATACCATGTGCTGATAGGCATGACTAAATAATAAAACTATGTATGTACTTCACAGTTGCCTGGATGCGGTCAGAATGTAAGCGTTTCTGGTTTCAACGTCTTACATATTTTAGGCTATCACCACTGAAAAACGATATTGTAGTTTCCTCCCTCCATATAACTTGTGAAAAATAATTATTTGCCCAATTAATGTGTTCCATTGCCCACTGTAGTCCTTTTTAGTTCTGCATGTAAATTGAGATAGGGCTTTATTCATGGAATTCTCTCTTTAGTTGTACATCTGCTAGTCTACTCCAGGTTGCTTTTGAATTCACAGAAACACCAGCATCACTCAGATCACTTCTGATGGATGTTCATAAAATTCTTTTATCTCTGAAACATAGTATCTTTATTCTTCTGTCATCAACATATGCAGTGCCCTTTTTTCAGCCTATTCCTGCTCTTTTTTATTAAATTTGTCTCCTGATATCTTAAATAAAACGTTCAGTCTGCAAATGTGTTGTCACTGAACTACCCACTTTTTATGTAATTTTAACAAAGGAAATACCACTTTCTCGTCACACATGTGTCTAATTTACTCTTCTATTTGATGTTATTTTTTTTGTTTTTTTTTACTAAATATCATTGTTATCCTGGCCAGGAAACAGTCCTGACCACAATACTATGGAGAGCATACGAAACCGTTTGAAAACTCTTATCCGAATGAGGTACCCATGAAATAATAGGAACGAATTGAGGATATAATTATTTCTTGACATCCCGCAATAACCAAGGAAGAGCTTCAAACTATTTTCAGTTCAGTAAAACATCGATGTGAAGCTATAATAAAGAAGAAATGCAACTTCACTAAGCTCTGATTTCTCACTGCTATCATCATTATCCAATGTATATCGACAGTTATCGCAATATTACTTTTTTTGCTTTGCAAATATTTGAATTTTCTTTTTTGTACTGAATTCAGCATTAAATTCTCTTTCAAATGATTTAAAATACTTAGCATTTTTCGCAGCGTAAAATGCTGTATAAACATACAAACTTATAAAATATAACAATTTAAAAAGTGTCCTCAATTTTGGGCAACACTGTATATACAGGGTGGTTTTAAATTCATGGTACAAACATTTCATACGATATTATGAAATACTCAGTGAAACGAGTGGATAATATCTAGCATATATATGTTTGTGTGTGTATATATATGTATCTATATTATATTAATTTTATCGTTTAAGTGTGTATAATTCAGTTGTTTCATATGAAATTACTAGACAAGTCAATTAAAGTATACAATAGATGAACAGTTCAATACTTTACCCAGCCTTTGAATGAAACAAGTAATGATAGTCTGTTAAAGCAAAAAATAAACACTTGTAAAGTTATTTCATAAATTATTTGATTATACATAACTTAAACCTCTCGGAAATACATTGCACCCCTGTTGCGGATGATCAACTGATTAATAATAAGGAAAAGTTGATGGTATTATTTATTATTATTCATATTGCTAACAGTAGTTAAACAAAAGTTTAAAAAAAGAACAGAAATTGTTCTACATCTGTTATTGGCACGCAAATTTTTCTCCCTGAAATTCAAGGATAACATATGGCTACAGTAACTAGAAGTTACCTGGTACTTCTTCCTGTGCTGTTTTGGCACATTGTTCTTGTGTTGTCAATGATAATAATTTTTCACGAGTAAGTGCAGCACGGTTTTCCTTTGCCAACACGCATATTTAATAAAATTTCATATATATATATATATATATATATATATCTTTCATTATATCTTTCTTTATTTGTCTTTTATATTTAAACTTGGCGCAAAAATATCTGCATGTAATCCAAAATGTAAAACATTAACATCAATCAACCGTCTCAATTCCACGTTTAAAAGCAACGGAATGAAGGATGCACACACACACCCACGTCATTGCGAACCACCTATAAGCAGTTCAAAACTGATTAAAAGCAGCCAGCATTGGTTCAAAGAACTTACGATTGCTGTATTTTATACTTTCATCCTACTATACAAACTGAAACATATATTGTTGCACCACATATCCATTTTCAGTGAATGGTGTTTCTTTCATCTATGGAAATGAAATGACAATCAAGCTGTTTAGCAAAGGAGAGCTGTAATTTTCTAACTCTCCACACTTCCATCTATTCTTATCTGGAATTTTATTCGTTAAAAAAATCCCAAAATTTGTGGAAGTGGAGGGAGCCCCCCATCCCTCATTGGTATGAGGTAACAGACCCGGTCTGGCTCTAACTCACAAATGTGACAATGACTCCCAGACTACACTCTTACGTCTTACCAATAGTCACATCAAGAGCCACTTGTTCTCAGAGAATAAAATGATCTCCCTCTGTGTTAAGTGTATATATCACCAGGCTTCTCACAAGAACGTAATGAGTTGTATGAATCTCTGCAGTAATAATATTTATACGGATCTATTCCTTGCGCTCAACTTTTAGGTCGACAATCTAATAGATTTTGTGTAAATTCGTCAGACACAGGAGGATTAGAAAGAAAAACACATTAAGTACAATTTCAATTGATATTATTATTGATCAGCACAACTAGATTCAATTAACTATTTACAACCACATTATTTTTGAAATTAAGGGGGAAAGGTACGATTTATACGCAAAAATTTTAATTTAAAGATTTTCAAAATTTTTTTAGTTGCCTTCTGTGTGTGAATACTATGTAACACAGATTTTGTGGGGAAAACTTCATAAAATCTATCTATTAAATTTTTTTAAGAAGAAAATTCAAAATTTGTGTACTGAGCTTAGAATACTACTCTTCTTTCAAAAATTTACGCAAACGCATAAAATTTGATTTATAAGTACGTCCAACTATGTATAACAAATGCTGGTACAGGTTTTGCAATAACATGATTGGTATTTGTACAATACTTCTTTTTATGCTTATTGAAAGTTCTTTAAAAAATGCATAAATTCTGAGTTCAGTTATTTAAAAAAAATAAGGATTGCTCTGATTCAAAAATGCATACCAACTTTCTCTGCATGTACTATTAGTAATATGTAATAAAAATTCAAAGCATTAGGCACAATAGAAAAAAAAAGCCTTAGCATTTTTAATGAAGACAAACTAGTTATTTTATCTTTCTGGGATAAGTAACTTTTAAGTTTTCATTTGCTATAGGGATGTGAGTAAAAATTAACGTAAAAGCTATTATAATTCTGCGTTTTTTTAAGAGTTTAGAGCTTTTAAATTTTGTGAGGTAATAGAAAACTATATTAAGAATAATTTAGGCTAAAAAAATTAGATTTGAGTTTAGGACCGATTTTTGTCAATTGAATCGTACTGTGTTCCCTTAACTGAAAAATATGTTGTTGTGTGTGTATTTTAGATCAGTTCCTCTTATTTCGGCTGCTCCTCTCTCCAAGGTAAGCAAAGGCTTGTTCCAGATCTAACAGAAATAATTTTATGATACACAAAAGATATAAATATAATTAAATTAAGACATGCAAACTATAAAATACAAAATAATTTTATACAATTTGATGTTTAATATAATATATTTATGTGATAATATTAATATTTATGAATAATATTATAATAACCAATATTCCTATTATAATAATATGTTTATAAAATATAATATAGCTATTTTAAAAATTACAGCAATTTTTTATATTATTTAAAACACAAAATAACTGTATGAAATATCTGTTAATATTTAATAAGTCTTTTTTTAAATAAATTCATTTAATTGTAAAAATGATTAAGTAAATTTAAAAAAAGAAATTAAACAGCTGTTCAATCGCGTGGTACACAGGTACGCTAGCGCCTAAGCCACTGCGTCACTGAAACTAGATTGAACTTATTGGCATAAAAGCTAAGTTTAAATCGTAATGGATATTTCTTCGAAATGACAGTCTATTCGGCTGTATTACATGGAGGGGTGAACTCATTAGAGTATCATTACACAAAGAGTTTCATCCCCAAATTAATTTCCTATGTTATACCCTCTCCTTGTAAGAGAAAATCGCGGTTCCTTTTGTAGTTATGTTAAATGATATTGCTAACAAATAAGTCCCCACAAAGCTTTATCACAACTTGGAAACGCACAACCATATTTCTATGCATAAATTAATAACATAATATATTTTAATATTAAATGTTTTGCCAAAATGAATACATTATTAACAAATGAAATGAATATAAAGGGAAGATCACAACCTTTTCGGACGATGCTTTGATTAATTATTTAAAAAAAATGCTACATAAACACAAAATGCAAGGAGGTTTCCTTTCAGAATGAATAAAAAATATTGTTGTTAAGGTAATGACATGTTAAATCTGCTTAAATTATAAAAATATGAGGAGAAAAAACCATGTTATAAATGAACAGTTTAGCACATGTGTAACAAAAATGGCAATAACATTCTATTAAATGGTCATGTGAGGTTGTTCTTCAATTCATGCTATTAGCTCACTATCTCTCTCTATATATATTTATATATATATATATTTACCTTGTTCAAATTTTCTATAGTTAGTAAAATATTTTCTATTCATCCAATCAAGTTCATTTTTTTAACTTGCAGTGGATGACACTTGATGTTAATACATTTTTTTTCAAAAATTAATTCATTAAGTAAACTAATTACTGGTTTCCGTCGCCATTTTTGATTTGCCTTCATTGTTATACAATGTAACTGTTAAAAAAATGACAAAAGTTGGCGTAAAAAACCGGTTTTTCAGCCAAATTAGCCCAACCGAGTATGCATACCATGCAGACAAATCCTGCTTTTTTTCAATTCCTCTATTAATTCACTGTCACCCTATATATATATATATATATATATCTTCCTTTCAAATTTTCAATCGCTAATAAAATAACGAATAGGTCACGTTTGGGAAGGCGTCTGGTCACTTTAAAATGCGACATGTGTCGCACTGTTGTACACAATTGCTGAGCAATGGTGCTTGCTTACTGGCATCGGATTCCTTTTGCCTACAAAACAATACATACGTCATCCATTGCAGTTGTTTTCATAGGGCGGCCACTGCCAACCTTTAGAACAGCTGTGTCTATGGTTTGGAAGGGTTTTCAAGGGCGAGGAAAGAACCTTTTTGTTCGTACCAAAAACTTCAGATACAATGGTCAAACTACGCCCTTCCTTCAGATTTTCGATCATTCTTCCACATGTAAAGTCGTCCAGGTGCTTTCTTCTAGCCATATTTCATGAAAAACCTCACTTGCACTTGCAGCGAATATTTGTAACTGTGCCTACGTTCATTTTATTGTTATCTTAAGCTGCGCGTGTCAACCGCAAGTTCTTTGCGTACACTCACGTCGCCTATGACGTTTTGTTCCTGACATTTACTACATACACATCACCTTTCTGCTGAATTATGTGTTAATTGTACTGATCGCAATAATCCCTTTTCTGTAATTTCATGGCTCTGCTTAATAGTTACATTGTTGCTTAAGTTTTGCGCACCAGTGTATATCACATTACTACACCTAATACAAAAGTGGTTTTAACTTACATTCCACGTCAATATGAATCACTTCGGATGATAATGTAATTTTATCAAAAGCGTTATTAAGCCATACTGTTATCTAATACTGTGAGTTCCACTTTATAACAGTATAAGTCTACCTAGATTTTAAACCATATAATAACATACTGCTTCTTTTTTTCTTTCGTAAAACGATTATATTAAATTTTACTTGTACATTAAGATAACGTTTCTAGAACAATTTAAGTGAAACATACATTTTTATTTTTTATTCATTACTAAAAGGAGTTATAATATGAAAAACAAACTAGGATATTTAATCTTTGGAAAAGGTGGTTTTTTGATATAAAACATTCTATAATGATAAAATTGCCTACAATAAATATTTTATTAAATTTACGCATTACTATTTAATTAATCAATTGCCTAATTACCATAATTGCATAACAATTCATTTTGATATACGAATACCTCAGTAAATAGCTTTCCCGGGTAAAAATTAATTACATAAATACTTATATGACCTAATTGCACAATTACAAAACAAGGACATTAATCTCATTAATGGCATTAATCTCACGATGTTTATATATATATATATAAGTATCAATGAATTCTTTATTTTCATTTATAGATAAATTATGTTTCAGGAGCTACAAGTATCAGCAAAATTTTAATTATTGTTCGTCATTCTTAATTAGCAGAGGGTGATCTATAACCCATCATTTAATTAATCATTTTCTCTTTTACTCTGAAAAGTTTGGTATTGATTTGGTAATAACAATATGTTTGTCTATAATTAGTCAACTAATATTTAATTTTGTTTATGAGTGCAGCATTAAAATTTTTTTCTTGATTTCAATATTATATTCGAAAAGAATTGAGGGAAAACTATAATTAATTCTTATTTTTAATAACTCTGTTTTGATATGATTTTAATACCATCTATAATTATTCTTAATATTTCTTACAACGAACGCACATTTATTTCCTTATACTATTTACTGAAATATTTTATGAAGTTCCATATATTTTCTTGGATACACTTATAAGAAAATATTTATGATAAAAGTAGGACATTGTAATCTAAATGTTTATACTTAGAACTATTACAACCCACTAGTAAATTTAATAGTGAATGATCTTAAATTTTGAAAAATTACATAATATCCTTACTTTGCAAGTTTCTAATTCTAGTTTAACTTTATAAATCTTTTGTTTACTAACTTAAACGCAATTCTGCTTCTTCAAACCTAGGTATTTATATTGTCATAAATAGGAAATAAAATATTTTTATTTAATTAAATAGATAAAAATAAACATTTTTAAGTTTTATTCCCAGATGAGTCAAAGTTACAACTTTTGAATTCTAGACAAAGAAAGAAATTAATTTAAGACCAGAAAAATCAGTTATGGCTGGAATTTTAATTTCTTAAACATTTTTATAATCATTGATTCAAGATTTTGCTATTTTATTTATTTGTATACAAATTGATACATGAGTTATAAAATTATAATTGTTTTTTTACAAAAACAATTCAACATCATTACTTTAGTTTTTAATCCTTTTTTCAGAAATATATAGTACTCGAGCAATAATTTGAAAAACTGACATAAACTCTCACTTCAGTTGATAACTCTTGGGAAAACATTAGCTTTAACTGGTTTCGCAATGAACCTAAATAGATGCAATTCAAATCGATATTATTACTGCACAATAATAAGCGGTTGTTATTTTTATTCCAATGAAACATACACGTATACGGATTAAAATTACTTCATACATTTAAGTATTTTTTCCGCTTACCAAACGTTGTTCAAAACCAGAAAAGGTATTAGGAGCAATTTATTGTATCGTTTAAGTTAAATAATCATTACTTTGGAATATACAGAAGGTCGTTCACACTTTATGGAAACGATTTTGTAATTCATTTTCTCGTTTCAAATTTGAGAAATAACTTTGGCAACCTTAGAATAATCGTCTGCTAATGGTTTCTTTTGATTTAAATGCAAAATAAAAGATTTGTTTTAAAAATGGCTCCTAGAAAAGGTATATGTCTTGAAGATTACGCAACTACGCTTTCCAAGGAGAAATATTCGTTTCAATAAATTAAAAAATGGTGTACAAATTTAGGTAAATGCATTGAAATCAAAGGTATTTATAAAATATTAAATTTGATAGGAAAAAAACCAATATATATATATATATATATATAGCTGAAAAAATGAGAAAATGACCACGAAACTTCATCCTAAGGCTGTTTAACTTCAGACAAATATCATGAAAGCGATGTCTCTGATCCTAAATGAAAATCCAAGTACCTAAAGATTCATTGCATCGAAACTAGGAATGTCTTCCGGAAATACAATTAAAATCATTGATAAGGATTTAAAGTTAAAACAGTTGCTTAAACTTACAGTTTGTTTCCATTTCTAAGACATACTGCTGAGAGAAAAGCGAACTGTAGAGAATTATGTATATATTACCTAGCTGCAGAGAAATGGAAGTTTGTGGTAATAATCCATGAGTTATGGGTATATTTAAGAGACTGTTGTAAAAGAAGATCCATTTTTTTATTGCTCGTCGACGGGAAAAACTGTACGAAATTGCTTCATCAGTGTACAGTGAAGTTCCTTAAGAAATTCATGATAAATGTAAGATTTTCTAACAACTGCAAATTATAAAAATAAAAAAAGGCTCAAGTAAAGCCAAAGTTAATTCACTTTACAATCGGTAGAATATTTTAGAAACCAATTTTTGAAGAAGTAATTCTTCATTTATACAGTAAAAACATTGATAAATTTAAGCTTCATATGGAGATAGCCTCTATCCATACATCTAAGTCAACCGCCGCTTACTTAGCAAATAAAGAATAAGTATAAAAGGAATGAGTAGTGCATCCAATTTGATGAAATACGCGTAAATTACTCTACGCTTCCGTAATGGACTTAGCGCATTCGGTTTATTAAAACGTGCCTTTTGAAAACGGCATCCAAGAACACTGAGTGCAAGCAGTTCATGAAAAATTCGAGCTAGAGCTATTGTCGAGTGTCATGGTTATCAGATAAAAGCAAATTTCCACAAAGTAAGTCAAAGTAAATAGGCTTTTTTCTTTTTTTCTGTATTTTTTTAAAATTAGGTAATAGGAATTGCTGAATGGATTTAATGACATATTTATAAACTTTAACTATTTATAGCTACATTTTCTTTGCTTATTATACAACAACCAGATGGTGTTCTTAATACTTTTTAAGGGAAATTATTTTTATGCCAAGTTTAAGTTTGAGCAAGATTGATCGCGCTTTTCGCAGAGTGAATTGTCTTTTATCATTGTAAGATACTGACGATGTGTTCTAAAACGAGTCCTGCATCCTTTGTTAGTTTGTATAATTTAGAAGATATTAAAAGAATGCAAAATTACAGAATAATATATCACGGTCTGTAATATTTTACCTAGAAATGATAACAACCATGGAAGATCTCAAAACCTATATCAAGATCTAGTAGATTTAATAGTAAATCTATTTTTTGATCATAGTTAATGAATAATATAGTGGTTTAGTAAGGCATTAAAATATGTTCCTTTTGTTTTCACTTGAGACCTTAAAATATTATAGCAATTATTTTTTTCTATTTTTCTTTTTCTTTTGAATAATTAAAAATATTTCAAAACCATACTAAATTTCCCGCAATAAACCTTTAGATTTGTATATAGTTTTTTTCAATTAATAAAACAATGAAGGATGTTTGTTCCTAACATAAAATAAAAATCATCTGATGCTCTCGTTTGTTCAAAATTTAGTGTTTCACTTAATTAAATGATCACAAAAATGAACAAAGATTTTCAACAGCTCTCTAAGAGTCTCGCGTTTTATAATTTAACTAAACAGATGAGTTAGTATACTTATGTAAAATATTAATCTATTGGAAGATTATAAAATACTAATCCAAGTCTTTGAAAGCAACATTTGTTAACCTAATTTTTATGACTTCGAATTTAAAGTTATATGTGACTTAAAAAGTGTTTTGTCACTATTTTTTACTCTTTTAGAAAGAGGGGGCTCCCTTTTCTTATTAAGTAATATATATCCATAAACGGTATATTTATCTTTTGTATGATAATATTTGAATGTGTTTAAAAAGTAATGTTTATTTATATATCTATCTATTGTCGCAATTATTATTTGTTCTCTGAATAGTAATGTTTTTTTTCTTTGCTTTTTAAATTTATAAATATTTTTTAATTTCATAAAAATATTACACGTATTTAATTTACATGAAACATTGTGAAGCATTTAAGCAATTAAGCTAATTTTAAAAATGTTATCAAGAAAATTCAGAAAAAGGATTTTGAAATCATTACAATGAAAAGCAAACAATAAAAGGGCACGTAAAATGTGCGTATTTAACATACGTATTATAAAGCTACGGAAAATAAAGAAGGCAAAGTACAACAGGGCCATACATTCATTGTAAATGAAAAAGAGGTCGTACATGAGGTCGTATGGTGCACGGCAATACACAATCAATACGTGGTATAATGAGCGGCAAGCTTCAAAAGGGGGCATAGTTTGATGAGAGTTGCCGAAGAGTTGCAAACTAGCGAAGTTGCTTCTTTTCAAACTTCATAAGTCTTCTAAATCATAACTATAGTATTATCAAAAGTTCATGGTGATCGGTCTAGAAAAATGAAAAATGTTTTCCAATATATTTTCTAACAAAGGATAATAGACCAAAACCAGCCAATGGCCATCACTTCTCAATAGCTGTGTATCCCTTTAAAACCCTAAATATTTTCATCTTTAAATATTAAATTATACTGGTGGTTAATATTATATATGAGAGAGAGAACACTAATGACGCTCGAAAAAAATAATAAAAAAATTCCCGGTCTCACCAAGAAACGTAGACGGTACCAACACGTTCCTGCGGGTTGGGCGTTTTTTGTGAAATCACCACCTGTGAAATTTTACGAGTTATACATTTTCACCTCTAAGTTAATAGTAGAAACAAACTTAATTCAACTAAAGTTGTTACACATTAGGGAAATTTTTATATATAATTAATTTTTTGCTGCCTCATTATTTAATTATTATGAAAATCTTTAAGACATCATTTTTGCTTTTGATAAGTATAAAAAAAAAACACTGTATTTTTCCCTACATGTTCTCGAAATGCTTTCCTAGTCTTCAAATCTGACCTTGCGAAGCCTCGAAATACCATCAACGCACCCAAAATGGCTGCACAGGTTATGCATTTTATCCTGGCATGAACTTTTAGCACAAGCGTATTAGAAGACCAGACTGTGTGCTTTATTAAATTGTTTATTTTCATGTTACACAGTTTGTAAAAAATTAAGTGTTGATGTTTTTCTAATTTTCGTGCCATAATCTCCGATTCGAATCTCAAATTATTTGAATCTGATCGATTATTTGAACTTGATGCACGTTTAATCATCTGCAGCTGGCAAACCTTAAATACAAACGAGAACGTGTTTGTAATATAAAACTGCAGATGACGGTTCTGAGATGTATATATGTTCTTACTATCAGTTCGAAAGAAATGCGTATCCACACAAGATCGGGTCTGAATTTTTTATTTTCTTTCAATATATGTTTTTATTAGAAGTAGTCTTTATATTTGTTTTACTCCATTAAAGAGTGACATATTGTTTTTTTCTTTATAAATTATTTTTAAAATGAAATCCTAATCCTGTAATTATACCTATCACCTCAACGAATACCTTCGTCGATATGTGAGTTATCAATAAAATAAATTTGTTGCAAGATATTCATTCTGTTTCATTCAATACTTTATGCGTCCTATTGATTTTTTTTTCGCTGTTATCCTTTTTATAACATTTAAAAATGTGTTCCCTTTTTTTCAGTTGCTTGTTTGGTGGTAATGCCATGACAAAACGCGTAAGGGAGAAATACATAAAATTTGTCTCAAAGATCAGTGTTTATTAAATCGAGGTCAGGAGAATATCTCATGTAACGTTGAGAAATCCCTTTTTTACAGGCTCTGAAAGGCCTCGTGGAAAAAATTGAAAGATCTGTGCCATACTAGACTAGATTACTAAATAGTCTCCAATGAAGAAAACTTACTAGAACTTGTAATTTATGAAGAATGTGAATGCGAGGAGGAATGTACAAAAAATCCTGAGGGTCTCAGAGATACCACCCTAATACATAAAGGGAGGTCGCGGCAATCGAAAGTTTAAGGACTGATGTAACAGAATATGGAGGAAATAATGAAATGGAAAGAGCATTATTTCAGTTTCTTTATTTTAATTTATTTGTTGTTTATTTTTAAGTATCTCTGTTTCCATAAACACGAAAAATATAAGATTTATTAAGCTTTTAACACAATTATAGTACACATTATCATTTAACGCAATTCAATCATGAACAATCCTTTTATCCTAAGTGAAGATTTATAAAAGCATTTCAGAATTTTAATGGCATATTCTACACTGCCTCAAGCACTCAGTTTAAAAGCGTGGAATGTTATACTTGTGATGGATGATGGAAACTACTGCTTTTCCGCAAGGCATTCACTCAATTCCTGTTTCCGAACTTCATCTATCACTAAATGTATTCTTTTTTCCCTTAGGAATGTTCTAAAAATATTATTTATGGATTCTCTTAAATAATATGTAATACCCTTCAATATGCTTAAGGAATTTTAAGAATGCCAAGCTAATAGCATAGTGTTTATTTTCTTCCAAGAGAACACACTCAAGTATCATTTTACTCCGCAAACATGTTTACAAAATTTGTTGAATAACAGAAAATAGAATTTGAATTATTTATTTAAAACAGTTTGTGAATATATTCAATCAAATACAATATATTCAATCAAAGTACAATCATTTGAGTTATAAATATAAATATGGTGATTTTTTCTCAACTGTACTTAAAATTCTTTTTCTCATTTTATCATATATTCGAATGAATAGTCGAGTACGATTTCTGATACGTAATAAAAAAACTTGTACTTTTCTCTTACATTTTTAAAAGCAAGTATTATTCTTTTTTCAAATATTCTCAAATAATGCTTTCTTTCTCAGATACAATATATATATATATATGTTATATGTATATATATTCTATTAAGTGAATATAAGGTTACATTTTTCGCGCGCTTGCATAATACATGTTTGTGAGAGAAATGTGCATTATTTTCAGAAATCTTTCACCTAAAAAAGTGTTGATCTGGTCTTTTATGACCTGAATGAAATGATTACTCTTATATTTAATTCAAAGTTTATACAATTTTTCCTTCTTTATATGAAGTGTTTATAGTAAGTGTTTGTCTTGTAATCATAATAGTTTAATGTTATTTTTGTCGTTTTCTCAAAATGAGTTTTTTTTACATTTTTTCTTACCGCAAAACACAATATCTCAAAATGTTATGCTTGAATGAAATAAAAATTTTATATGTATCTTTTTTAAATACTTATACAGGGAATAGACCTTTCTTAAGATTTTGTGTTGAGTAGAAAATTTTTTATATAGCAATAAAGTGAAAATTACAATAGCTTTTAAAGAAAATTTCAACGTATAGAAGCTCGAAACACAATAACTTCTTACGTGATAGTTATATTACCAAAATAAGAGTCTATTCCCTAGATAAGGTTGTATGCTATATTATTCAATTTACAAATTGTCAATATATTTATTTTCTTTTCAATTATTATGTTTTGCGAAAAGTTTTTTTTTGCTTATTTTTTTTTATAAAGTACCCCTTTGACAGTAAAAATGTACACTAACAAAACTTTTCTTGGGTATTTTTCTAATTTTAGAGACCCATAAGGACATAAAATATGCATTTACAGGCAAAATTCAGTTTATTTCAAAAAATTTTCTTCGAAGGTGTTCTGTTACCTTAAGGAAGTTTGAATAATGTGATAAATTTCATGAAAAGTTTTGAACGAAAAACAAAAAAAACTGCTTCGAAACAAAGATGCGTATCTTGTGTGTTGAATACGACCCACTACCTGTCCTCCAATGTCCGAGAAATGTACCATTACAGTTGCGGAGGCTTGATAGTCTGGGCAAGCATCACTTTGGATGGCCCTACACACCTCCGAACCTTTGAAATGGGAACTGTGACTGTTGTGTTATATAGGCAGTAGGTATTTTATTACTATGTTTTTCTTTTCGTGGATGCACTTGGTCCTGATTTTATTTTAATCGATGACAACGCGAAGCCACATAGAGCTCATCTGATCGGCGGACTTCCAGAAATCGAGGATATTCGTCGACTGGATTGTCCAATCGGATCTCCGGACCTCGTACAAATAAAATATGTTTGGGACGCTCTGGGAGGACAATTACACCTCGCAACCACCTTCCGAGAACCATCCAAACAAAGAAAACTGAGTTGCTAAATTAATAACATTAATTGTCTTTGGAACTCATAAATTTCCTTACTTTTAGAATAAAATCTTGGTGCGAGGCCTGTATATCTCTAACAGGACATCATACTCCTTTTAAGCAATGTTTTTTGTTTGATTATGTTACTGCTGTTGTATACCTTCCATCTCCGTTGAGTGTTAGGCACGATCATGTTGTGAGAGACTTGGACCTATCTCTTGGTCGAATAGATGTCTGGGAGGAAGGGAAGAAACACTAGCCATAATCCAATCAATCTATTTATTGATCTCACAAAGTAGCTGCCCAGATTCAATTAATATCAACAAGAAGAGACTGTCCTAAAGCTAACAATATAAGTGGAACAACAGCAAAATACACGAAATATTAGGAGTCTATCAAATTCAAAATCCTTTATTTATAGGATCAAATCTATTACCCCACTTAGTTTAATATTAACCTCTTAAACGCCGCACTATAATTGAAAGGTAACATAAACTAAATTTTGATAAAAATCAAATTAAAATTGAAACATAAAATCTTTAAAAAAAAATCGATTTTTTTTGTTTTAAATTTTTTAGCATGTTTTAAAAATAGAACATTGCCGGGGAACCATTTAGTTTCTTCTCATATTTTAATAAGTATGACTAATGCCCCATTTTAATTCGAAAATCAATTTTTTTATTCATTTCTACGAAGTAGTATACAAACCAGAGGTGACAACTCTGGTTCCCCACAGGAAACAAATAACGATATTTTTTGTGATATATCTTGCAGTCTTTCATCAAAATGATCATTTTTAATTACTTTTAATTACTTAAAATATTTTTTTAGATTTTGAATTTGATACGAAATTTTGAATTTCGCCCGATAAAAAGTAAAAAAAAATGCATAATTTAGAATTTTTTTCTCAGAGAGATAATTTACTTTAGCAACATTACTTCAATTCCAAAACAAAAAAAAAATAATCCACTTTTTTTGTCTTTAATATAATTTTTACGGAACAATATGAATAAAATTGAATTTTTCAGAAAATTTCAAAATTGATGTTCCTATATTTGAACACTGACGTGTAAAAGGTTGTAATCCTACTATAGTGGACAATCGTCTTTTAAATATTTCCTCTAATAAATATTTTAATTACACAATAATTTTGTGGTGATAACTGATCAGCAGCAATCTAACCTGACTTCTGGCTTTCTTTCACTCCTTCTCCTTAACTAGAAAACCTTGACTACATATAGTAGATTTAATTTACATATCGCGGTTTCTTCTTCAAAAGGGTTGGTTGTCAATAAACGCGAATTTATAGCCCAATGATTTCCCAAGAGAATTAGAGGAAGGTACGAGAATAGATCCGTCACAATGTCTGTATGTTACAACAGCTTAACAGTTGTTTTAGTGTGATATATTAACCTTATATCAATCTCAGTGCACATAGATAGATAGATATACACTGAGTATACAAATTATTATGGTCACACATTCAATACAAAATTGGACCACCTTTGCCGTTAATACCATACGAGGTTTTCTTGACAGGAAAGTCCTGCATTGTTGGTACTTGATATAAGGAATTTTATACCATATCCGATTAATTGTGCTTTCCAATGCCTTCGGATTGGAGGATACTGTGGATATAGCTGCCAGGTGCCACATTTAATCTTATCTTACAGATTCTCAGTTAGATTGTGATCTGAGAATTCAATGGGACAACTAAGCAAAGTAAAGTTTTCTAGTGTTATTTTAACCTTCTGGGGAAAATGCCAACTGTATAACAGGAAGCAATGCCTTGCAGAAAGTATCCATCTCTGTCAGGGTACTTTAAAAAAAAGAAAAGAAAAAGATATACTTGATCTACGATAACACTTAAATATCCTTGGGCATTCAGACGCTTTTTCATGCGTGTAAAAAGACCAATGTAATGCAAAAAAGAAAACAAAACGAAATCCATAACCCAGGGGTGGGCATCCCAATGATCTTCGAAAAAACATAATTTCACGATCAGCATATAAAAAAAATCTATATTTATATTAGATTTTGACCCTTTACATTATTTATTGGGTTAAAAATTTTAAAAAGAATGAATATATTTGTTATGATTTATTATTTTTTTATGTGTAATAACATAGATAAAATAATAATAATAATAATGAAATGATTAAATAATGTTTCATTTTTTTAATAAACGTGAGTTTGTATGATCCATGTTGCAATTTACCCTCAGTTAAGTTTGAGTGCAAATTATGCTTGATAAATTTCATTTTCAAAAAAAAAAAAAAAGGAAAAACCTATTCACAGGAGTAAGTTGATCCAAAAGTGTTCAGAACATTTTGTGCCATATATCTCAAATTGGACAATTTTTATTTTATGGCATAAGTATTATAAATATCTATTTTTTGTTCTGTTGCTTAGGACCTAAACCATAATATTGCCTTAACCAGCTTGAAGAGTTGTAGCAATGTATATAAAGGTCGTATCTTGATGTGGTTTTCTCTATTCGGGTCCGCTGTATGGTGTACTTGAAAAAGTATTCCAGCGGATTACACAACCCTTGTCCAGTCATCTATAGTCCAGTCCTTCTGCACTTTTTTAAACTCGAAATGACAATGCCAAATGCAGAGGCTTCCGAGCGTGTCGTTGGCTTTCATAGCCTCTACATCGTAATATGCATTAAACAGTTTTTCAAAGCCTTTCGCAATTGCACCTTGATTAAGGTTCCCTGCAATTCGTAGTGCAGTTGATCTTCTGTTGAAACGGAAAACTCTTTCGCAGTACTCCTTTCCAAACGAATTTTCAGTGGTCTGTAGTGATCATAAGCCTGATATT
>BMAV01027338.1:26910-41812 GCA_019973955.1 Trichonephila inaurata madagascariensis
TAATATGTTAGTAGTAAAATGTAAGTTTTTTCACTAGAAAAAACAAATGTTGAACAAATTTCATTTTGAAAGATAGGTCTGTGGTCTAGACGGGAAAAGAAGAAAAGGGAAATTTGAATGGCAAGGAGAAGGGCCGAAAATAGAGAAAGATCACTAGGGTACCCTGGGTTCGTGAAGCCCATGTTTACCAAAGACAGTAAACCCCTTAGGAAGAGAAAAAGATCACTAGGGCACCTCGGGAGCGTGAAACCCGTACTCACCTAAAGAAGGTGAGCCCCCTGAGGGGTTGCCCGAGGTCAGACAATAAGCAATGACCCCATGGCCACGTGCACTTGTCACTCATACCTGTTCGGAGCCATAAAACTTAGAATGAATGGATTGTGAGATTCACCCCAATCGAAGACGTCACAGGGTAAAACCTGCTTTTATGCAAAAAAAGGTAAATAAATTTTTAAAATTCATAATTTTCAGAAATAAATATTTTGTGCTGTAAAATATTAGTGTTTTCTGGTTATTTAGCATTTTTAAAAGTTAAAACTTCGTTTAAAAAGTCATTCGGTATTTTTGTATTATGAGAATATTTTAGACCTTCGTATAGTGACTGTACTTTAAAGTATTGTTTAATTATTTATCTCTAATTTGCTAAATTTAAATACATTATTTACTATGTATCTCTTTACCGTCTGTGTAGTGATTAGAAAAAAATATTGCATGAAAAAAATAGTAGTAAACCATAATGCGGCAGATAAAAGGGTTAATCACCTGAAGTTATTTCGGTATCACAATGAAAACCATGCAAAACAATGATAATTTTTTTCCTTTCAGATTTTGAATATAGATCTTCACAGCTCTTGAAATCCCTATCAAACTTGATTATTTTCATTCTTGAATATAATGTTGTTCACGCATTCGTTAGAAAATAGTTCGATATTCTTCGAACACAGTACCGTTTTTAAATTATTTTTATATTCAAATTAATGCAAAAATTTGTAACTAGCAAAAAAATCTCAAAAACAAACAAATAAAATGTCATAATTATCAATAAAAATAATGTTGATAATTTGTATGTAAACAGCCAGTTTCTTATATTAAAAACATATTTAGAACACCAACAAGTATTAAAACTTTTAGCATTCGGCGCGAATTGTAAGTCCCTTCCACTCAGCGCTTTTAGATTTAAGGAAAAATGCCCCCCGCGCGCCGCAGTGGGGACACTGGTGAGGTATTGCTAATAGCCCATGAGCCCACGACTGCCAGACCTTCGTTATTTTATAAAAGCTGAAAATTTCTCTGCGGATGTCATCAACACAGGTAAGAACGATCAGTGAGTATGGAGTTTGGATTGTGGTTACTTCTGCAGGTAACAGGTAGTAAAGGACCATAAAATAGTACCTCAACTTCCATAAAGTATAAAGTTCAATTTTTTTATATTTTCTTCGGAATAACATTAGAAACCATGTCATCCATTGCCGGACACTTAGTGTAGTTACAACCCCCTGCCAGACACCCCTTAACTTAAAAAAAAAATAATTATACTTTCATTATAGTATAAAAGCTGAATTTTATATATGTTACTTGGGGACCTATAAAAAGATGTTACTTCAAAAGCCGGACAGCTTTTATAAAATAACGAAGGTCTGGCAGTCATGGGCTCTTGGGCTATAAGTTCTTTTAGTTCCAAGAGAAGGGACAATAAAGGTTGCTGAGTTTTAATCTGTATTCAGGAGTAACAAAGATACCAATATAGTTTTTTTTTTTTTTTTTTTTGGCACTATATTATATCACAATATTTTTTTTCTGAATTTTTGGTTCCCCTTTTTTATACGAAAAAAAAATGTTTTGTAAACTTTCAATTATACATATTTTAATTTTATGAGAATTGCGAATTTTTTAATATACACACATGTCTTTTTTTAGTCACAATTCTAAATTTCAAAAGTATGTTTTCTTGAGTTTGATGTACAGCATTTCTGAAGTACTAAGAAAGTAGAATTTATGGGATTGGCATATTCACTGGTAATCCTGTATTAGTAAAAATTAGTATATGTATTACTATTAATTCCTCCATTCGTAATTTTTTAGTCTACGTAAATTGCTGAGAAAAAAAAGATTTTATTAAATCCATTGCTTAAGTATGAAACAAATTGATGAAGGATGTGGAGTGATATAAGCTATAATCCCTTAAGTATGAGAAAATTAATTATTATGAAAATATTAATAAGGCATTATTTAATAATTCTTTGCGTTGTAAAATAATTTTAGAATTTTTAAAAGTTTATTCTTAATTTTGTGAAATGGTTTCATGCTACTTAAAAAATAATAAATCATATTTTAGAGTTTTAAATAGTAAAATAATAATAATAATAACCATAAATTAAAGTTGTGTATTGCGTAAATTAACATTTTTATGCAAAACAAACAGCAAAAAAAAAAAAAAAAAGCGACAATTATACTATTTTACTAAAATATATTTTCTAAAAGTGAGTACATTAAACCAACATTAAATTAATTGCTTCTGTAATCTCATGACTACACTCTTTGAGAGAACGCAGGACCTATCCTAGGGTAAAACCTAATGTGACAACTCTCAAAAGAATTTTTCATATTTTGATTAATACTTAACGTTGACATTATGAACTCATCTACCTTTATAAGAGTAAAAAGTAAAACATTATTAAAAATGCAAACAGACACAAAAAATACTTATTTCCTCTATTTTATTTCTTTAAATTGCATGGCTATTATTAAACAGATAGCTTTTAATTTCCCCAAATGCGTATTGAATTTATATAAATACTCCTATATCTTACGTAATATTAAACATGTTAGGTTTCGTAAGGCAACTTTCACAAAAATCAATGTAGAATCGCTTTTATTAAGCATCGATTCAGATTGCACCGCTAGTGCCAGTGATGAGCAAAAAAAACCCCGTTCTATTGCGGTATTGCCAAATCTGCAACAAATTTTGCTATTAAATGATGGATGTGTTTAAAGAGTAGATATTAATGGTCAATGTCAGTAGCGCACACAGAAATTTTTCAAGGGAAGGGGGGGGGGGGGCGGGGGCGGAAATTCACCATTCTTTTATTTTGTTCCTTTTGATTTTATCGATTTTCGGGAACAAAACACAGTAAAAAACTAATTATTGAATAAATAATTAGCATTAATTAATAAAATTAATCATTAATAACAAATACTTCATTATATTTTGCGTATTATATACTTAGAATTATAATCAATCAAAAAAAAATCGACTGCTTTGGGTGGGGGGTCCGGACCCCCAGGACCCCTCCCTTGTGTGCGCCACTGGTCAATGTGGATCAACGCACTGTGCAATAACATTCTATTTTTCTTAAACTATGCTGTGCTACCAGAAATCAAGATTTTTTTTTGATTTTTCAATAGGTATTTAAAATTCGATATATTTATTCGACTTCCTATAAGTATTATTTTGAGATTTTTGTAAAAAAAAGTTGCTTGATTGATAGAAATGTGGCCGGTGCTACCCCTTGTTTGGTGCACACGCTGTACACCTGCTACGATCGGCCCTGCGAGTACGATAGTTCAGTCTCAACCTCAAAATAATTATTTTGGTTGCTTAAAGGCTCAGATATAGGTGTGTAGTTGCGAAGCTTAAGGTGTACACTTTATCTGTAATCTCAATATTACATCTTACATTTTTAACCCAGTATTGAAACTGCAACGTCGTCAGTAGTTAGAAAACAAGAAAATTTGTCACAGCCTCATTTTAAAATTTAAACAGTATTTAATAGCGTCATATGTTATTAAAAAGTCCAATAAATATGCCAAGCCGGGCGGACAGTCTTTTTCACTGGAGGTCAATCCTTATTCCGAAAGGCACTCGACAATCCCTTGCTTTTCCGGGCTCCTCTCCAGTTTACTCCATGGTTCTCTGTTTCCATCCAGGGCTCCGTCCGTCTCACTCCAGGGCTCTATCCCTCTGTTTCCATCCAGGGCTCTCTCCAAGTTTCTTCCTCTCCATCCGTTCTCTTTTTCTCTCCCCTCCTTCTCCTCAAAATCAACCCCTTTTAAACACCAGGGGCGATTCCACCACACGCCCCTCGTCTTCCTCATTGGCAGGCCAAAAAAAAGGTCTGCCCTCGTCCCCGGGCAACATTCGTCTCCCATTTGCGCGGCAAACACAAACACATTCCTCGTCTGTCTGGAATCCAAGGGCGCCATAATTCTCATCCAACTTCTGCAACTTCCATTCACCTCACCACCTGGGCCTCATAGCCCTATTCTCTATGCACCGACTTTCATACAGGAATGCCTATTGTCACCAGCATTCTTTAGCCATTGTAAATTCCAGACCCGATGTCTGCGCTTGTCCGAGGCCAGAAAACAAACAATGACCCCATGGCCACCTGCTCTTGTCACCCAACGTCTGTTTGGGGCCATAAAACTTCAGATGAATAGAGGGGTGGGGTTCACCCCAATCGAAGACGTCACAACAGATTTAATGGCCAGTTTTCAATTGAACAGGACTCGAACTTACGATTCAACGCCGTCTACGAGTTTGCGACATCCCAATTCGCCTACCTCTATGCTTTTGTGATTAATTATTGTCAAGCGGGATTTGATAAAATGTAACACTTTTCAAAGCTACTGAGTAAATCTTAAGTACAGAAAATAAAGGAAAAAATCTTCCAATTTTTTCTTGTTTTCGAATGAATATATAGTATGTAACACTTTCTGATGTGGAATCTTTCTATAAATCTTTAACCTCAAAGAAAACAAATGCATTAAATTGTTTTTAATTTTATTTTTCATTTTTTTATTTATTTAAGTTTGTTTCTTTGAGAAACATGTTAAATTGAAAAAAGTTGTTGTAAGCAATGCTTTTGAAATGTCCGTTTTAAAAATGTAAAACAGTTAGTTCTACTTTTTACAAGTGTTGCTTCTTAAAAGAGTAAGTACTTTTTGTTCATTTTTCGTTTTCTTTATACTATAAATGTATTATTTTTCATTCTTTTAATTCTGCTTTTTTTTTCCGGAGTATTCCAAAAATTGAAAAAGCAAGAGATAAGAAAATTTTGTTGTTCAGAGACAACATAAATTCATCGAATGAAGTATTTTCTTTAAAATGGAAACTTGTTGTTCCTAAGCGTCACCAATGATAAGGCAGGCGCAAAAACGTTGGCAAAAAATATTATTACCCAATTATAAGCAATAGAAGCAAAGTCGTAAAAAGAGTCAGGGAAATTTGTAAACGCATCTGTTGGAAAAAAGAGGAGAGAAATTGTCTCTAATTAGCTTGGTAGAGTCCCTGTACCATACCAGAAGCAAATGATAAAAAAAAAAAAAAAAAAATTCTAGAACAGCATATGTACCGCCGAGCGTAAAGGTTAAAGTAGTTCTATACCTGCTGTCAAAAAGACATTTAAGTTGAAAAATTTGTAAAAGTTTAATTTTCGGTAAGCAGGGGTGTACCCCAAACCGAAAAACATGGCCATATGTTTATGAGATAAAAAGTTTGGAAATATCTAATCTAAATGAATTCTAAAGATTGGAAAAAAGAGTGCTAAGAATATTTTTAAGAGCTACATTCTTCGTTTTAAGATCTGTACTACATGAAGAGCTACAAATTGAAACCATCCACACCCTGATAGAACACTTTGCTTCAAATTTTATTTTCACTCATTTCCATACCATAATAATCCGACGATCAATACTCAATACTTCAGAAACCTTCCATCATCCCCCAAAAATACCTCACTGGGCAATGAACTTACACCCTGTTTTCTGAACTAAGAACTCTCCTTCCCCCCTCCCAAGCCCCAAGAACGAAAAGAAATGTTTTTATTCTGCCTTTAGTTGACACAACAGTTTTCCTTTGGTTCGGTTCAACCCCAGTCGGTAAAAAGCCCTCTCCCCCAAACAAATCTCGACTGTCTAAGCTATTTTTAGCCCAGGCAAAACCAGATCCATTGAGTCGGGTTCTTTTTCTTATTTTTCCCACTAGGGGGTCTCTTTGGGAAATAAGTATACATACCAGTCCCATGATTCTTAGTGATAATGTACTTCTGAGCACGACGAAAGAATTACGCTCTTGTGTTTCTGAAACTAGAAGTAAAACTTTCGAACATGGCTGATGAAATTAGTGATGAATATGAAGTTATTTTGTGGTGGAATATAGAAAATTATGAATATTGTTGGCAGAAACACTCAGAAGAACTTCAAAGCCCAATATTTACCGCAACCTTGATGGAAAGTACGAAATGGAATTTAAGTTTGTATCCCGCTGGTTATAAAAATGAAAATTACATTTCCTTTTACTTAAGCCGGCAGCCAGAGGATGAAGGTCCTGAGAGTTTTGAAATTGACTATACACTTGAAATTCTGGGAAACGACGGCTCTGTTCTGAAAGAGTATACAGGCAAACGTGCATTTGAAAATAAAGTGGGTTACGGATATTCAGAATTTGTAGAAAGGACAAGAGTGCTCCAGTTAGAAAAACGTCGTTTTCTTCCTCTGGATACTTTAACGGTTCGTTGTAGAATGCGCAGGTGCGAAAATAGAAGCCAAGAGCGAGTGCAGATGTATGCAAAAACTGTGATCAATATCGAGAAAATGTCTTTTATTTGGGCTGTAGAAAAATTTAGTGGTTTAAAATTTGAGCAAAAGATACCTTTTGAGATACAGGCCACGACGAAAGAAGTTTTGATGTCGTTTGATCTATTTTTTAGTGAAGGACAACGTTCCGAGGACTTAATCTTCATCGACATCAATTGCTTTATTAAAAAATACAGATATTTTCTCTTCAAAGTGTTTCTGATCGATGTTTTAGGGATAAAAACTCAGTACCAACAGCGAGAATTTTGGTACAGGATTCATGAAAACAATTATATGTTTAATTTACGTTTGTCTAAAAATGAATTACTGAAAAAGAAAAGTCTTTATCTGAAAGATGATACTCTGAGTCTCTATTGTGAGTGCGTCTTTCCAACGGGAATTTCATTCGAAGAAATCATAAGCACAAAAACCGAATTAACCATTCCCCAAACTAAAAGTGTAGTTAGGAGAAGTGTACCTAAAATTAACAAGTCGAGGAAACAATCGGACAATGCTAGGAGTTTAAAAAAAGATTTCAAATCACTCTATAATGAAGGTACATTAAGCGACATAACGTTGTGCACGAAAACCGAATCCTTTCCCGCCCACTCCGTTGTTCTTTGTGCTAGATCTCGAAAGTTTAAAGCTATGTTTACGAATGATATGAAGGAGAAGATCGAAGGAAGCGTCGACATTGTGGACTTTGACGCGGATACTGTACGTCGGATGCTGTCGTACATGTACACCGACAGCCTGGAAAGCCTGCAGTGGGAGAGTGCTCTTCGATTGTATGAAGCGGCCGACATGTACGAGATCCTGTCTCTGAGGGAAAAGTGTTCAACTTTTCTGGAGGACCATCTGTCCCCTACAAATGTGTGTGATGCCTTAGTGCTGGCAGACATCCACCAGGACAACGATTTCAAGGATGTTGTGCAGACCTACATAATAGACCATGATATTTTTGTGTTTTGCTCGGAAAAATGGAAAATGTTACTGAAAAATAACTCCAAACTAGCTGCAGAGACAATGCACACATTGTGGCTAAAATAAAGAAGCAAAGATCGAAAATAGTGAGTTTTTTGTTTGATTAACTTCATGCATTTTTGGAAATTAAAATTGTAATTTCATTTTCATTTTAAATGTAAAAAGTAATTTAAAATGTTTGCTTATTTCTTAAGGTTGTTTTCTGTTAACGTTACAGAATTTGACCCGAATTTGTAAAATTTTTTCAGATATAAATAAAGTAAAAATTGATGTATGATATTCTGGCTTCACTATCTTTTTTTGGAGAACAGCATTTTTTATTATATATCCCATTTTTAACCGAGTTGATTTCTTTTTTCAGGTAGAAAATATGTTTCGCGTTTTTCGCCTCTTTCGTAATGTTAAAGAACTATCCTTTCACATATTAAAATTTTAAAAAATGTAGTCATGGAGTATTTTGAAATTTTTGAAAACAATATATTGTTAACCGAGGCATGAGTTATAATAGTGCAAATTTCCACGAAAACTGGCATTTTTATGTCTGAAAATGTGCTTCGTTTTTAAATTTCGTAGTTTGGCTGAAGACAGCCTTAAATGGGTTTAGCTTAATCTGTATTTTGAAAAATATCTTTCCCTGCATTTCAAATAAAATTATTTTCAGATCTTAGACTCATTAAATGCATGAAAATAAATATATGCAGAATATTCTTTTATTTTTCTCTTAAAATAAAATAATTTTCTTTTTTATATCAACTGTTTGTAATTTTTATGATAGTTTTTATTTTAAAAATTCATCAAAAATTTTGATTTTTGTACACAAATATATTCTTTTATAGTGCTCTTAAAATTGTTTTGTGAAACATTTAAAGAAAATAATGGCATTGTTTCATTAAATTTAGGGATCAAGTTCGATATACGGATTTTTTTTTGAAAAATCGCCAGTTTTTTTGGTGACAGTTGCCAAGGTAAGCATAGGGTTGCAAAATCCCCACCTCCCTGAAACGACACGAAACGTGGTACTTTATCAGTAATTAAAAAGAAATATTAATAAATAAAATGGAATAAGAAATAAGGTAATAATAATAAAAGAATTGAAATACAATATAATAATGAAAGAATATTTAACCATATCAGTGACTAAAAATAAACCTTAATAAATGTAATTAAAAAATAATATCGCAAATATAACATTAAATAAATATTAACAAATAAATATTATTAATAAAAAAATAAATATTATTAATATAAAAATAAATATAAATACATATTATTAATAATTAAATAATGTTTATAAATATTAAGAAATAATAGGAAATATAGGACAGTGAATTTTGTCCGGAAATATCTATGTCAAACAATTTTTTGAAAATCCAAAAGGAAAAGAAGAATGTTAGACAGAATCCCATAGAAATTAAAATTGCTTTAGAAAGTTTTTTTTTTTAAATAACTGTTGCTCTGATCGGAAAATCTGTCATAAAATGAAAAGACCGCAGAACCCGACCGGAAAACAGGGGAATCAGGATAGCCAGAATCGCCCAAAGAAGGCTCAAAAAAAAAAAAAAAAAACTGCCGAAAAAAAAAAGTCCGTATATCGAACTTATGCCTCCCCTCCCCCTATATAATGCGTGATTTCTTATATTAATAAGGATATCTAGTATGAAGTTGCTAAAGGAATATAATTTAAGAATGAAGCAGCCTTGTATGTACAGCTATTTAGCTCAAATTTACAACATTTATTTAATGGCGTATGAGTTTATATTTTTACAACTATTCAAACTATTAGCTTTGTTTCTCCTCCTGATCTCATTCACCCCAGCAACTGGAGCATATTCCCAAATGTTTTGAAACCATTCCATTCCATTATGGCATCTTCTTTTATTAAAACACTTGTAGCTTTTGTTCTATTGAATAGAAAATAAAAAGCTTGGTATTTTTATTTAGCTAATAAGATGGTCTATAAAATAAAATCATAAGAAAATGTGTCAATTTTTTAAAAAAATCTTGATTTTAGGGTAGACGGATACCTTAAGTGAAAATTATTCCTCCTAACCATTTCAAAAAATTATTAATTTTTATTAACTTGGTGTTCCTTTTCTTATATGTGCTATTTTTATTATTATTGATTTATGCTTTTGATATGGTTAAAAAATTATTCTATACTGAATAAAGTATCAAACAATTTCGCCTCTTTAATTCAAAACTACAATCCAAAATTATGTGGATTTATGGACATTGGACTTACTGCTAACCTTCTTTACCTCAACTTGGACGAATGACTTAAATCTTTTTTTTACTGAAATAGATTTCAAAGTTTTATCTGAAATTTTAGATTTTTCAAGTTGAAAAAAATGGAAACTTAATTAAGAAAAATAATTTTTAATACCCTGGTGCAATTTAAACTTTCGGGTTAGTTTTATAATAAATCACTATGGAATTCTTCATTTTGATTGAGGAGTAAGTAGAAATGTTTTCTTCAAAATTTAAATTTAAGGCAACTCTCCAAATGAAAATTTTTTGTTAAAATTTCTTCAATATATCAAAGTATTTCTCTATTAAAGTCTTTTTTTAGAATGTTTAAGATTGAAAGTAAACTATATTTGATAATTTCTTATTAAATTTATCATCAAAAACTATTACTTAAAGTGTATATTTAAGTTTTTAACACATACATATTAATGCAATTATCTGTTAAATAAATAAATATAGAAAAAATTCCTGGTTATGAAGGAATTTAGGGAATGGGAAATGCTTTATTTTTTGTTAACAGACATTAAGAAATTCTTTTCTATAAATTTACCGTTTTAGATTCTAAGAAATAGTCATTGAAATAACGTTACTCATATATATATATTTATATTATATAACATGATATTCCATTTAAAAGAACCAGGACATCATCCACATTCAAAAAATCGATTTTTCAGTTTTAGTATTAAAAAAAATGCATGTTTTTCTGAATCTAAAAATGTGTAACACTTATATGTCTGTTGATGAAATAAGTTTAAAATAGGAAAAATAGTAATTGACAAAAATGTAAGCAAACGTTTAGTTTTTTCACTTTTTCTCCAAAGCATAATTTTTTTTTTATTTTAGGTACACTTTAAAAAAAAAACCTATTGCACTATATACTTCCAAATTTTTATACTGCTATACAGGTACCTGTGCATATAGTAAGCATGGTTTTCAATCGAAGTAGTACATGTGTGTGTGTGGGTGTTTGTGGTTCTTTTTAAATAATAGTTTCATATGTGAACATAGAGTAAAAATAGAAATTTTTAAAATTGCACAGTTTTATAATTTTTTTAAAGAAACTATCATAATATTTTACTAAAATAATAAGCTCACTATATTTTATGTATTGTTTTATATACGAGGAAAATTTTTTTACATATTTAAGACTTGCTTTTTTAAAAAACTGTACCTAAACATAAGCATACATTATGAGATCTCAAAAATTATGTCCCAATTAAATTAAACAGAAGAAAAAAAATTTAACTAAAAAATTATTTTTGTATTTTTACAGAATTATTAAAATATCTTTATTATGAACACAAAAAAATCTAATCTCCATTTGAAATTTTTAAAGATATATGTCCCACAAACAAAAGAGTCTTATTTTTGGCATTTTACTCTTTCGATCATATCCTGGTACTCTTAATATACTTATTTGTGTAAATAAACTCATGTTACTTTACATTTAATAATGCAAATGGATACATGTTTTTCATTTAAAATCTAGTAAGTAAGGTCAGTCTTGAAGAATAGGACCCGAATTTAGAATATTTTTCAGGTACAAAGGACCGAAACATTCATGTTATATTCTGGTTTCGCTATCCTACAGGTAATCATTTATTTTATCATACTATTCAATTTAATTGGAGTTGATTAAATCTTTCTGGTATAAAATGTGTTTCGTATTATTTATCCTATACTGTAATGCAGTAGCGCACAAAAAAATTTTCCAAGAAAGGGGGGGGGGAGGAGGTCCAGGGTCGCCCGAAAGTCCACCATTCTTGTATCATGCTCCTTTTGATTTTGTCGATTTTTGGGGACAAAAATCAGTAACAAACTAATTATTGAATAAATAATTAATATTAATTAATAAAATTAATCATTAAAAACAAATATTTAATTAAATTTAATTATATACTTAAAATTATAATCAATCGGAAAAAAATCAAGGGCTTGGGGGGGTCCGGACCCCTAGGACACCCACCTTGTGTGCACCACTGCTGTAATGCTAAAAGATTATCATTTAACATGCTAAAAAGATAAAAATTGAATATGTACTGAATAATTGGAATTTTTATAAACACTATATTATCCACAGGATAAGTAATAAATTAGTAACTAACTTAACTTACTAAATAATAAATTTTCCTGAAAATTTAGGCATTTTTATGTCTAAAATTGGTACTCTACGTTTAGTTCAGGCTCTAGTGCATTTGGTGAAGACGGTTTTAAGGCACAAAGTACGAAAAATCATTCGTTAAAGAATCTAGTTTCAGAACAAATAACTCTTTCCCATTTCAGCTGTGAAAATCGTTAATAATGTTCGAAGAAAAATAAATTATAGGTGAGTACACCAACCACATTGAAACAAACAAATAAAGGCAAGGTTTGTAAACTCCGGGAACGGTCGAATAAATTCGAGTCAATCCAGATCTTTTTAGGAAGATTCATGCTCTTTGATGAATGAAATCGAATGTATCCTTTTTTCTGCTCCTCGCGGAGGATTTGTTCTCCTCTCTTGCGAAACGTTATGTCTTAAGTCAGCATTTAGCAGTTAGTGACTAGAAATTTTTCAGTTGGTTTCATCGTTCTTTCATGGATTTAAATCAAGAGAAATTCATGTTACGTTTCATCTGATGAAGATAAAGCTATTTTTATTCCCATTTCCTCTGTTTATTCAAATTTTTAAATAAGTTTTAGACAGGTATTTTCTAAAGAAGAATATCTACGAAATATAATAACAGCAGTAATAATAATTTTTAATGCATTTATATTAACTGATTTTTGAAGTGCTAACTTCTATAGGCATGTTTTGCTAGAGAGTGAACTTGAATGAACGTCACGCTCGGGTATGTAACGCTCCTTCGACATTTTTCGTTTCGAGTCGGAAATCCTGCTCGTACAAGGTCGTCCGCGAAATACACACCGCTTAAAAGAAAAGTAGGGACGTTTCCCCCTACTCCCGACACTCTGAAACGCGGTAGTTTGTCTCCCTACTAATACGCCGTAAAAGTAAAGTTCCTATACTCCGTTTCACCTTAAGTTGGCAGCGCTGGGAAGGGTACGGTGACCAAATCACAGCCGCTACGGGGTTACTCTAGGAGAAGAGTGTGACTATAACAAATAAAATTTTCCATATTTGGCGAGAAAAAAAAATGCTCTTGAAAACTTTGTTTTTTAAAATTGTATGAGGTTTTTTGATAATAGTATAATCCTTTTATTTAATCGAGGTATTTAAGGGTTTGCATTTCAAAATGTTTAAAAATATTGATTAATTAACTACCAAGTCGCAAAGCAAATGGTGTTAATTTGGCGCGAATACTTTGGAAGAATGTAATCTTGAAAACCGGTTTTTTCAGCCAAATGTTGTTGTTGTTGTCAGCCAAAAGTCAAGTTGTTTTCAACTGTATTCGTTCGCAGGTATTAAAGAATAAATGCTTTTAAGATGTGATTAACTTAAAATATATCTTTAAACGCACAATTTCTATAATACATACTTTTTAACAATTTTCTGTGCATTTGCTTTGATTTAAATTCCAAAACTAGTTGGAACTACTTTTTCAAGCGGAATTTTACATTCCCTATATTTCCCAACGCTGCCAACTTGAGGTGGAACAGAGTATAGCTTCGATCTATAAGTGGCGCTCCCCCCCCCCTCCACCTCTTTCTACAAAAATGAATGCGAGATTCTTTCTATTCCAAGCTGAAACATGAAAATGAAACATATAATATTTTTAGAAAAAAATAGGCTTAGAGAGAGAGAGAAAAATCCTGCACTAAAATTAAACAAAATGTGGGAAAAGGACACATTTTTTATTGAACTAAGTAAATAGTAAAATTATCATTAGCAAAATTGCAGTAAACTTAAGAATAAAAATCAATTTTTTAAGCGAATCAGAATAGCAATGAACAAATAGTTCTATTAATCACGTTAATTAAATATACTTTGAGTCTGAAAAGAAAATTAAAACAATTAAAAATTTAAAATAACAAAATTAAAAGAATACAGGTATTAAGAAAAAGTTACATTAAATAATTTAAACACAAGAAAACAAATTATAATTAAGAAGACTTACCTTGCAGCAGCACCGGATATATTTGTGCAAAACTGCCATACAATGACAAAAGAGCTAGTATAAGCCAGAGATTATGTGATATAAATCTTCTGATTAAATCCCTTTTTAAAGGTTTTGACCTAGATTTCTCTCTTCCCAATCAACTTACCTGTCTTACTATCCCTTTGCTTAAATTAATTCATAGATAGAATTGATTATTGTTAAATTACAACCAAAATTCACAAAGCCGGATCGGGTTTTCAGAAGAAATTACCTACGATTTTAAGTGGGAATTTTAAAGTAGATTTTTCAAAAGACAAATCAAAAACTTTAGTCGACTTTTTAAAATCAAAATTCTATTTAATTACGTGAAATGATCCAAATGAAAGCACGAAGAAAGAAACAACGCTAGACTGAGTTTTTTTTTATAGATATTTAAATCAAATTTGGAATCTAAAGTATTTATAACCCATTTCAGCTGCCATAAACCTATTCTTTCCTTCTTAAAATGCAATTAATTCACAAATATGATTGTATATTTTACGCAAAAATATTTCTTTATGAATACATAATTTTGTATGACAATACTCTAATATCCCCTTCTTTTTTATTTACCTGAATTTACATTACAAAAATTGAATTTATCACTTCTATCGCGCGCGTGTGGTCATAAGCTTTTTTTTATAACTTACCTTATTCATTCTTAATTTAACTTTCCAGTGCTTACACATTACCGTGTAGTAATTCAATGATAACTAATGAAAAGAGCGTGCGGAGAGAATGAGATAAACTTAAAAGAAAGGCTTTTGATTCTATACAGGATGTGTATATACCCCAGTAGCGCACACAGGAATTTTTCAAGGGGGAGGGGTTGAAAGTTCACCATTCTTGTATCATGCTATTTTTGATTTTGTCGATTTTCAGGAACAAAACACAGCCAAAACTAATTATTGAATAAATAATTAGCATTAATTAATAAAATTAATCATTAATAACAAATATTTAATTAAATTTTACGTATTATATACTTAGAATTATAACCAATCGGAAAAAAA
>BMAV01027339.1:0-125666 GCA_019973955.1 Trichonephila inaurata madagascariensis
TTACAAATTATACGGCATATCTGAATATTAGACGAAACCGGACCGCATCTTGTTTATGACGTAGGACGCCGAAAAACCCCCATTGACGGGAATTTCGCATTTTATTTGGAACAACTTTTTTTGAGCTCGCTAGCAAAAAATTGTTCTAAAGCGGTTGCTATGTCAACTGAGTAAAAATTGCACGAATTGAACGAAAAATTGCTTGAAACGTGTACGTGTGATACGGCCTTAAGGTTGCGGATTCGATCCCTACTGGAGTCGATAGAATTTCTGGATCTGAAAATGATATTCACGAATGTCATATGATTATGTGGCACGTAAAAGATCCGTTGAGTATCAATTTGGCCCTGGTACTGTCGGCAAAATTGAATCATGGCAATATTTGGCATCAGAGGAGAGCTTGTATTCAAAAATTGATTCAAGTGCCCCAATTTGGTAGCGAGGACAGCCATAAGATGAAATTGGTCCCATATTTGGGGATTTGCCGTGTCTGCAAAGGCTTGGTTGCCAATATGCAGCTCATTAGGAATAAATAACTGTTACCACAGCAGCAAAATTTATAAGAACACACAAACACACACAATAAAGGTCTTTTGACTAAAATATAGATCTTTTTGATTGTTTGCTACCCGTTGACCCGTACAAAAATATCTATATGTTTAAATGATAGAAAAAGTTATAACTATATTACAAAGATGATTAATACTTTTATTAAAAACTCTGTGTTTTTGTTTTAGATTTATATACATAATTTATTCTCATAATTTATTTCATAAAAGTTTGTTTTGTTTGCTAATATTTGCTTTATAATAATACAAATAAATATATTTTTTCCAAGTTAAACGTAAAAGGGAAAGAGAATAAACTCATTAGCTTCCAATGGTAAATAAGCACTTACCTTTCCCCCAAATGACCACTCTGTCGTCGATGAACACGTGGTCATCTTTGACCGTTCTTCTGTCCCCACTAACGACCACTTTCCATTCTGCATGAGCTTTTCCTCTTAAAAGCACCCGGATAGCTACAATAGAAAACAAACAACTTAGAATGTGACAGGGAAAAAAAGGGATTAAGTTGTTGCAAATGTAAATAAAGTTATCAGTTTATAATTTTAGACAAGAAACATGTTGTACAGAAATAAGTTCAATAAAATACATGATAGTTTTATGTCTAATTAAACTTCCATTAATGATATTTTTTAAACGTTCTTAAGAGAGACGAAGGGAAATTAATCTTATATAAAAGTTTTCTTTCAATCAAGTAATTGGTATTTTAATTTATATCAAAAATGTAAATCTACCTTTTTTTTGGACTTTTGTGTATTTTTCCCCTTTGTTTGGTTATTGTCTTTGAATGCTTGGGGGACAAATCATGTTAAAAACTTTGATAATGTGTGGGGGATTTTTTTGAGTGTACATGTTCTCTTTATATTTTTAATTATTACTTTACACTCCCTGGCAATTTTTTGCATGATATTTATATATTCGGGAGATTCGAATATGTTATATGAATCAGGGCTTTCTGACAATTTTTTTTTTAAATTTTATTTTCCCTAAACAAGATTGGAACATAGACAAAGATTGCAGTACTTTATTAATAACAGTATTGCTTAACTAATAGAATAATGTTTTCGCGTTATCTTAGATGTAAAATTATAAAGTTACCAGAACATTTTTTAAAAGTATAACCTAATTGCGAATCACTGTATCTGAGGAAGGAGCCAAAAATAACCGAAATCGAACTGTTACACGCGCACGCTTTGTAATTTTGTGTTCTGTTGTTAGGTGGTGTTAGCTGGTATCTCTTGCGACAGTTAGTGAGCTGGTGTCAGTATGAGTTATAAGCGGATTGCTTGTTGTTTTCTGTTGTGCGCATTCCAGTTTCAACCCTTTTGCGATTAGTGAGATGGCCAGCTACAAAGAATAAAGCTTGTGTGTAAAAGTTTGCTTTCTGTTTGGAAAACTGCAGCCGAGACCGTTGGGATGCTTCAAGGAACCTTTAATGGCTTTGCTTTGGGAAAATCACAGGTCTGCAAATAGTTTCCTCTTTCAAATCCTGCAACATTTTAACTGCAGACATTTCACGCCCAGGGAGTCCTTCGACAAAAAGAAATGACAAAACATTGTCATAATCAGATGTTAATAAAAATGTGAAAAGGGCCCTTTACAAAATTTTAAAAAAACGGAAAAGTGTCTTGAAGGACGTTCACCACAATTCCAGCCCCCGCTTTGATGGTTCCATGTTTTGAAAAAAACAGCATGGTGCTTCTGCCTCATCCACCCTACTCGACCGATCTGGTTTCACCAGACTTTATTTTCACGGATGAAGAGAAGTCAAGCAAACGGCTTTGAACAGTATCTTGCCTCAAGAGTTCCAGAAATGTTTTGAGCAATGGCAAAAGCGTGCATCAATGCACATGGACAATTATTTTAAAGGGATACTACTTGGGAACCGTGATTTGTAAAAGCGTATAAATGGTTATTTTGATATTTAGTGTCATTTGATTAAAATGTTTTTAAAAATTGTTTTAATATTATTATTACAATAAAAAAATTTTAAGTACAATATTTTGACAAAAGTGAGCATAAATGCCCCATTTTCAAAATATTCCCCTTTTTTGTGAAAAATGTTTTATTGTAAAAATGTAATAATTTTTTTTAAATATAGCTAACCTCTTAAGGCTCAACTAAATTTTAAGTATATAACTTAGAAGTGGGTTTATCCATTTTTTTCGACAACAGGGGGAAGAAAGGGAAAAAAAAAGCCGATATTTTTTTCAATTGGTGGAAACTTGAAAATAATGTGAACTTTTCAAATCTAGTTCAGACTTTCTGAAATTTATTATAAACACACAAAAATACTTTGGGGGGGCCTCGATCGCTTTGTCGGCAGGTGGCTTGTCACAACAACACAACCAAAACAAATATTATTATTTTGAAGCTTTTTTAAAAAAGGAGAAATTTTTGAAAAAGTTATTCTAAGCGAATTTTTGGCAAAATATTGTATTTAAATAATGTTTTTGTCAAAACATCCTTAAAACGATTTTATACAGATTCTAATCTAAGTGACACTAAATATCATGAAAATTATCCATTTTACACGCTTTTTAAAATCACGGTTCAAACGTAGTCGGATACCCAAGAAAAGGAAATAAAGTATAGTTCAATAAAAATGAAAAAAAAGAAAAAAAAAGAAAAAAAATTTCTGGTTATTTTGGATCCCTTTCCCCATGTTCTAATTTTTTCATGTAAACTTTTTTAATATTCTCTGAAAAAAAAATCAATTTTATTAATAAATCATGAAATATCTTAAAAAACACCTTATTTTTTTAGCAAAAAATATCACATAAAAAAATTAAAGTAGAGATTTTTATATCCTTTTTACCAAAATACTCTTCATAATTTCATAAAAAGTTTTTAAAACTTGGGAAATTTAAACGTAGTGAAATCAGAATAACGTCAAATCAATACCTTCAATCACCTAACGTCAAACTTTTTCAAATCGAGCTAACAACTTCATTTTAGGTAGTTTATCTTTCATTCGCTGATTAAATTCTTATCAGAGCTTTATGCACAAACCATCAAGATGCAACCCCCAAGATTGTGTGTGTGTGGTTGTATTCTCTTAATCCTTTGTTAAACCAGGTAATTTATGTAAGCATAAGGAATTTTTATTTTTCCGAATATTTGAATAAATTCTTTTTTATTTTTAAAATAAAATTTGGGTCTCTTTGAGGAAAATTTTTAACTATAATACAGTAGAACGTCGATCCGAATAATTAAGACCGGGCACCGTTCGGATCCCGATTGTTCGGATAACCGCCGAATCGTCCTTGCGTATATGAAACCGGAAATATACAAATATTGAAAATCATTACATCGGGGAAAAAATTTAAAAAAAAGGCAAAATAGGTACAAAAAGTGTTTTACCTTTTGTGGAAAATAATCACTTTTTTTACTGTACACCTTTTTTCGCTGCAAAAGGGCTTGATTCTCTTGAACAGTTAGTTGGTGGACGCACTCGATTGTTTTCGTACCCCCCTGCTGTCACAAACGCAAAAACGCGCAGCATTTGATGGCCTTTACTTTTTGTTTTTTGTCCCGTCTTGATCCGTTTCATCGTCAACAGGGGGGGATTCTTCTTAAAGAATCCAAACTCGTTATTATTTAGCATTTGAAATCTACAGACTTCTGCATCGCAAGCCATCTAGGTTTCTACATCTGCTTCATCACGTTCTTGAAATCCTGAGATCGATTGGACAAAGTCGGTAAACTCCTCCCTATGGTCGTCTTTGATGTCTACAAAGTTGAAGTCCATGTAGTTGACAAAAAAAAAACTGGTTCGGATATTTGACTTTCCCGGATAATAAACGCGCATAAAACCTTTTGTACTGATATTTTTGTGGTTATACTGGAAATTTTTTTGTGAAGACCGCTAATGATTTTATTCTGTTTTTACTTCCAGTGATTTCATATTATTTTCCTGAAGTTATTTACACAATCATACATAGTTAAGTTAAGTTTTATTAATTAATGCTAATTACTTATTCAATAATTTATTTTTTACTGTTTTTTAATCCCGACAATCGATAATCAAAAGAATACATTGGGTGGTTTATTGGAGTATGATACGAGAATGATAGACTTTCAACGTAGAGATGGCGATCAGTTTTTATCGAAGAATCTTTTTATTGGGAAAAATCATTTTAAAACCCAATATGTAGCACTGAATCAATTCAGTGAATCAATTTCACCCAAAAAATCGACATTCGTTTTTTTTCTTTTTTAAAAAACCATAAAAATTTTTTCAATTAGTAGAATGTACTTTTTTTTAAAACTATTTATCTTTATCATTGGGAACTATAAGCATATTATCTATTTTATAAATTTTTTTAATTTATCAAATACATTTAGAAAATAAATGTTTTTTACCTGATACTTTGATAAAGTAAAAAAAAATTTTTTATTGTCAATTTTCCAGAACTAAAAATTCCCTCTTTTTTACTGATAAGAGATCGTTTATTATGGTATCTTTTTTTTTCCTAAAATGATTTATATTTACACTATAAATGAGACTTGATAAAAAATCGATTTCTTAGAAATCGATCTTTTAGTTTTCGATTTTTTTGTGAATCGATTCATCAGGTTACGATTCGAATTTCGGAAAGAATCGCTATCCCTATTTCAACGCTCGACCCACTTCCTCCTCGAAAAATTCCTGTGTACGCCAGTGGACTTCTTAAAATATAAAGTTAATTTTATTTTAACTGTAAATACTACTTTTAGGTGATAACTAACAAAAATCTTTTTTTATAACGAACAATTTTTTTTATTTTTAATTTTTTTTCTAAAAAATTTAAAATTTTATTAGTCTTTAAAAATGATATCAAAATTTACAAAATTTGGCATATTAATTTTTTAATTTAAAAAAACAATCAAATATAAATTTTTTTTTAAATGTGAAATATATGTGGTTTAAAATAATTTTGAAACAAAAAAGTAAAAAAAACCCGGGTTTTTCCATTAAAAAATAAATTTTTAAACCCTTCTATAAATTAGAAATATGTTTTGTAAAAAAATGTATATCGATTAAGAATTCGAAAAAAAAATTTATTTTTTAAAAAAGACGTTTTTTTTTCCATTACATTTCTTAATATTAAACGAAATACTATAAAAAAACCCTATTACAAGAAAAAAGCTTCTGCACAAAATCTGTCAGAATTTTACAATAAATAAAACTCTACATTCATTTAGAGTACTGATATGAAATGTAATATATCAGAATATCTTACATGACTTATTAATCCTACTGATATTTAAAATGATAAAAATTATAAGCCTAATTTAAAAAAAAATATACCAGTTTAAAAGTTTAACTTTTTTTCAGGGATAAATTTTTTTTCTTCTGTTAAATAATATATTTGGTTGGTGCATATTAAATGCTGAATTTTCTTTTGCATGCGGAATTTTTCGCCTTGTTTTGTTAAAGCTTTCGTTTATGGGCAATCGTTTTTAACGATTCCATGTTAATAAAGCCCTCACTACTACCCTCTTAATGCCCTCATTTGAGGGTACAATGGGTTAAAAAGGAAGTATTGTTATGGACAACTAGGTTAAACTGCTTTTGCAAGAAGGTCACCAGAAAATATCTGTTGTGTTTCTTATCGCGATCGACAGAAACATCACAGATCAGAGGCCTGCATGAACCCGTGTGCTTTTAAACAATGAAGAACTGTAACAGAACTTCAGAGCAGCTATCTCTAATGATAACCAATACAAGTCATGATGTGGGCAAGAGCGATATGGGTCACATTGCAATTCGTACCAAGGAGGATAACTTTAAAAGACCCCCACCACATGCCGTTGACCTCGAGTATGTCCACTGCTAAGCCTAGCAAAATGAATTTATAATACACCTACTGCTTCCCAAGCAAATTAGCACCAGGACGGTTTCCTTCATGCCATTCGTGTACGGGAACCTGCTTCAGAAGAAGAACTGATATCTTGTTTGACCCGGGTAGCAATTTCTGAAAAAGTAAGGCAGACACCAAGTGTGGAATCTTTATGACAGCCCTCCCAAGCCAAACCATCTGCAGTTTCATTCTAGTAGACATTCACGTGCGATGGAACCACCAAATAAAGATCTTAACGTTGGCACTCAAAACTTTGTTTTACCTTAGCTGGTTGTCGTTCTGTCATAGAAAATATAGGTATACAAGGAAGTATCGGATTGAGGAATTACGCCGTGGGAATGAATCGAAACAAAAACACTGTTTGTACTCACCAGGTACTGTTCGTCATACAATCTATGTAGGGGTCCTATGACTGTAGTACTTCATACCTGTGAAGTGATGCGTAGGGTGTAATCACGGTGTAACGTAGTAGCGGACGATTACAGGACCGAGATTCGAAAACTGCAGGCAGGGCACTCTCTGGTAGCTGGAAACTAGACGGAAGGAATACCAAATCCGATAGAATGGGCATCTTGCCTTCGAGCTTTTCTGGCCTGAAACAAAATTCAGGAAAAAATCTAATTTAATTCAGGATTTTTAAACTAAGCATTTTAATATCAAATATTTTGTTGTTAATTATTTAAGATCATACAACACAAATATACTCAATCAATGGGCTAAATTCATGTTCTTTTGATCTTTTCAGAAACTTTCTCTTTAAAAAAACAAATTGTCAACAACTTATAATACATAGGCCGAAGACCAATGCATTTTATTTTAAAAGTACGTAATATAAATAATTTTTAATTTTAAAATATTTTGTAGAATTTATTTTTACTTTATTTGAACATTTTTACCCAACTATAAAAGGTGCAGTTTACTAATTTTTACAAATTAGAACAACAAGTCCAATTAGTTTGATGTCTGTTTTGAATTCAATGGAGACGATGTTTATCTTTATCATGCGATACGTCATGATTGACCTATTACTGCTTAAGACACATGCATATCCATTTTCTGAAATTATATTACATAGATTGTTATTTCGTGTAAGGTTAATGATATTTCTTGTTTTAGTGGGACAAAAGGATAGCCCGTAAAGAATAAAACAACTCTTGTAAGACATGAAATGTTTAACAGTTAAATATATTTTTGAGAAAACCAGGTTTAATTTCCTCAGCATTTCATTTCTCACAAGTTTGTTTAAAAATTCAAATGTATGCCTTTTTTTAGGCCATTGAAAGTATATTTCTCACCATTTTCATTAAATATAATAAAAAATTTACGATTGGAAGTTTTTTCTACTATGATTTGTGCAATAACACTTCGAGTATACGACAACTGATATCTGTGGGTTTTCAAATTCACTGTAATCACAGACGACAGAGTTTGCCACCAAACGCCAGAAAAGAAAACTGCTCAAGATGACGAATATGGATATCATATACATTTTATAAAGGAAACCTCTAGAACAGAGATTGTCAACACCCTGCACGCGGGCTGTAATGGCCCGCCGACTCTTTAAAAAAATTTTTTAAATATCAGGTTTTAAGAGTTTTTCATTTAGAGGTATTTTGGGAATTTATATATATATATATATATATATATATATATATATATATATATACAAATCTACAATGTATTTGCCTTGATAACTGTTGTTCCTGTTTTTTAAGATAAATCCTTTTGATAATGAAACGTCCTTTAGATTAAAAGTAAATTTATATTTTATCAAACAGTTACGTTTTGATTTTACTACAATAAATTAATTTTTTAATAAATTCCAAATTGCATTATGTATATCAACACTATGGATAGTACGTGATTCTTTAATGTGCTGTTTCACCTCCTCCTTTTCTGTTTGGATTTAAAAAGCAAGAGGGGCAGTCAGAATATTTTAAAGTTTAAAAAATTAGTCAGGAGGGTTAAGATAAAGAGCAATGTGTACTTAATTGTTTGAGAATGACAGCACAATCAAATTTCAACAATGAGTAACAGATGATCAGTTCAAAGGAACCCAGTAATTTTAAGAAAATGGCAGCTGTAATATTTTTAAACATTATTTGATCATTTTAAATATTCTCTACATAAAACGTATGTATATTATCTATGTCTGTATACACTGAAAAATAATGAAGACAATAATAATAATTCATTTTGTTTTGGTACCACTCTAAATGTTTTAAATCTGATATAAATGTACGCTTTCCTTTTACATGCGCAGCCCACGAAGATTATGTTTTTTGAAATTGGCCTAAGGTCATTTGGAGTTGGTTTTGATCTAGAAGATGCCGTTTGTGCTCTTCTAAAGCACGTGAGAAGAGAACAAAAGAATGATGTGTTGATTCCTTTATTCTGAAATTTCATGAAAATAATATATATAAATTCTTAAATTTTTGAATACAAAATGTATCTGATTTATAATTCCTTTTATAGATTTTAGTATTTGCAAATTGTACTTTATAAATGTTATGTAATGCGATACAAAAATAAGTGCAAAACATAAGATATCTTGACTTTGAATAAAGTGGAAAGATCTTTCCTTGCCGAAAAAAAATGGTCTTAAATAGACCATTACTGAATTAATGATTATACTGATTTTTTTTTTATAAATCAATCTCAATCTCCAAAATATTTTAGCATAACAGTACTAGAAAAATGGTCCGAAAGAAAATTACAAAAAGTAAATTTATCTGAACTTACAAGAATCTAGCTTATTAACTAATTTGTTCTATATGGGAGTTTTATAAAAAAAAAATAGCGTAAATAATTATAGACTTTCTTCCTAAATAAGACAATATTATTAAGGCACATTTAACAAGGTATCTTAAATTTCATGATTTCCCCATTTGAAATAATGGCAGTTTTAGAGATAAAAAAAATTCTCGAATTTACAAAACCAAAGATTAAAAATATTTCTTTCAAACGAAATTTTTCGGAACATTTTGTTAGGATTGAGGAAGACAATCTGTTCATTATAAAGATTCAAGCGATCAACTTAATGAAAAGTGTTGCAAACTAATAAATTCTGATGATGATGATGATAGGCTTGATAATGACCAAGACGTAGTGTGATGTCCATAAAAGATTACCCATCCTAAATCTTTCACTCTACAAAAATTATAGAAGCGCCAGGCTTACTTTTTTCATAATCAGAAATAATTATTAGCTTTGAAGACACATATAAAGAGGCACATACATTTTATTAATTTAAGAATAGCGTATAAATCCCAATTCACATAAGAAAATAAATGTGTAACTCTACATTATTTAAAATCCTTCACGTAATCTTTTGACAAAATTGCTTACGAAAGTTGCTTGATAACTTATCACAACCATTATAAAAGAGTTTACTTCTGAGGAAGCTAGCCGTTATTATTTTGACCAAAATTGTTTATTGATATTATTGTGCTTTGATGGTTGCGATTCTAAGTCCCTGAGGTATTTAACAATTTTAAAATGCTTGTATGTTTAATGCAACCTTTTTTAAGAACTTTTTAAATATGCAAGCTTATTTATAATACATTTTGTAGTGTCTGCTTCGTTGGCAGTAGATTTTTTTTGAGAGTTTGGTGACATTAATTACTCAACGAGTAGGAGACTACTATTTTTTGAGGTGGAGAAAAGTGGTTGACCTTCGAGCAAGATGGCGAGGTGTCAGGGAGAAATGTCTTGTTTTGGGAGCGCTGGGAAACTAGGCGCTGAATTGGTGTTTAGGAAAGCGAGTTCCTTTGGTTTTTAGACGACGCACAAGAGCATGGTCTGCTGCTTACTGCAAAGAGATAGATTTTTGGGGAGTTTTTTAGCGACGGACTTTATGTTTAGATTGATTTTATTGAAAGCTAGATAGTTGTGTTGGCTGTTAACGAGAGGCACGGCGTGGAGAAAGAATATTAAGTAAGTAATAGAAGCCACCATTACACATGTGACGGGCTCACCATCTTTTCGTGCTTTATATCCTTTAGGTTCTTTGGAGCCAGAATGAATGGCAGCATTTTCCAACCAAACCCAAAATTGAAGCTTGTGGAAGAAAGATGCAAATTAGGAAGCTTTTAAATATCAGAAGTTAGAGTAAGTGGTGTGGCAATTTGGGGATGTTATGATAGTCCGTGATTAATTGTGAAGTGACAACCAACAAGAATTCCGTAGAGCCCCTTAGGTCAAGGTGTATACCATTGCACTCCGGTGAAAACGCAACTACTTAACTCTAAGTCAGATTGATCACTACTTCATTCGACATTAAGGTAGGAAGTGACTATTGTATTCAGATCTGTGATAGAATTATAATTGAGCTTAAGGCGAGTTTGTTATTGATAATAGTCCGGGTTACGCTATTTCAGTATTATATATATTGTGTGTTTAGTCATCGTAATTCTCTCCCATATATTATTATTATCTAATCTGTTAAGAGTTTAAGTTCGTCTAACAAGATCATATTAAGATCATGGCAGCTTCTAGTTCTTCACTTATTCCTACATCTCTAGCTCACGCTGATAATCAGGGAGCAGGGCACCAGAGGGGGGCAACTTCACACACATTTTATGATGACACCGATTGTGGCTGCGGTAGTCGAATGGACATAGTCGTGAACTCGTCACCGGTGTTATTGAGTCGTGGGTTCGAGATAAGAGCGAGTTAAAACCTGCCGCTGACTGCTGTGTCGTAGGGCCTGGGTTCGAATCCCGGAGAAGGCACGGATGTCTGTAAATATACAGTGTATTTGCGGTATGGGCCTACTCTAAATAACCGTCGAGCCGCAAGTCCTATCGTGAGGTTGGTGGAAGGGGAAGAGAGGTGGGAGGCTTCTTACCACTCCAGGGTGCTATTCTTCAAAATTAGGATGGAACCGAGCCAAATCATACTGTCACCTGCATGATGCTCAAAGCTACGGTTAATGACAAGCGTACAAGTAACCCCTTGCGGTAATTTCGCCGGGCCCTTAATTTGATGTTGCACAATTTGATCAGGTGACATAAGTAACAACAACAAATTTATCGAAGTTCAATGTCCTTCTGTAAGCGGGATATTGAAGTTTGTAGAGGAGAGTGTTAGCTCAGGTGTCGTCTTCCTCACTTTACCGTAGTTTAAATTGCACGAGGTTTCGTCGCCAATAGCCCTGGCGTTGCTTCAGAGTGCGGCGTAAAACTAAAACCATTAATAACGGGTAGTTTTAATATATACGGAGAATATAGGTGTCCAAAGAAACATATTATTTTTGAATGCCTTTAAAAACACAGAATTACGTAGGCCCTGTAGTATGTTTTGAAAATAAATGTCAAACTATTTTATTATAAATGTAGATTTAAAAAAATAGCTCTGTATGTCTCTCTCAATTCTTCAAAGCAAAACATTAAAAAGAATATTCTTCTACATAACACAAATCCCAAAGTCATTCAAATGAAATTCTAATTTAAGAAAATAAATATAGCAAATAAAAAAAAACGTTCTTAATGTTGAATTTTTGATAAATCTGGACAATGGCCCCAGATTTTAAGTAGAGTCAATGGATTCAGAATCTTTTTCAATGAAGTCTGGAATCTATTCATTTACCCAAAAATAAGAATTTCGAATTTTACCATTTTGAGTAATAGCAGGCCAACACTCTTAAATGATAAGTTTTATTCTTATAAATATAGCAATTACAAATACCTTGGAACGCAAATAAACCTAGACGATAGCTGTCGTCTCCTCTAAATTTGGAATTCTCAAAAATGTACAGAAGATTCCTCTTTTTTATCGAACTTCCACAGACAAATTCTTAAAAGTGCTCTTTAAAGCTCTGTAAAAAATAACCATCTCTTGTTCTTTTTTTGTCAATATAAAGACTAACTGTTTTTATAAAATGTCAGAAAACAAACTAGGCTCATGTTGTTTTCTTTTTTGTTTAAAGCTGTTTGTCCCTTTTCTTACAGTTTCTGCTTTTGCTTACATACGCTTGGAAAATATTACGAATGACAACTAGGAAGGAAACACAAAGCAGAACTATCGAAAATCGTTTCTGTGCCAAGGACAATGAACACAAATGTTCGAAAAGTCCAATTTTTAAGTCTCTCTCTCAATAATCCTCTCACCTCTTTTACTTTTTCTTTCATTTTTCCATTTGCAGAGGGGCATCAGAGGTCCATATCTTCAGGAAAAATGTTCTCCTCAAATTCTTTCATAAGTAGTCAATGTGCAATTGATCAGTTAATATTTAATAAATGAATAAAAAAATGATAAATTATAAGAGGTGAAAGTTATAATTTTAGTCGCTCTCTCAATAATCCTCTCACCCCTTTTACTTTTTCCTTCATTTTTCCCCTTTGTGGGGAAAATGGGGATTCCTTCTTCAGGAGAAAATAATGTTCTCACTCAAATTTAACAAAGTAGTCAATGTACAAGACATTGATCAGTTAATATTTAATAAATGAATAAAAAAATGATAAATTATAAGAGATAAAAAGTTATAATCCTCTTACTTACTTTTTCCATCATTTTTCCTTTATCAGAAAATGGGAGAGATTCCTGTAAGAAGAAAAATATTTCTCCTCAAATTTAACAAAGTAGTCAATGTGCAAGACATTGATCAGTTAATATTTAATAAATGAATAAAAAATGATAAATTATAAGAGGTAAAAAGTTATAATCCTCACCTTTTACTTTTTCCATCAATTTTTTTCCCTTTGTAAGGAAAAATGGGGAGAGATTCCTTCTTAAGGAGAAAAAAATGTTCTCACTCAAATTTAACAAAGTATTCAATGTGCAAGACATTGATCAGCTAATATTTAATAAATGAATAAAAAAATGATAAATTATAAGAGATAAAAAGTTATAATCCTCACCCCTTTTACTTTTTCCATAATTTTTTTTCCCCTTTGTAAGGAAAAATGGGGAGAGATTCCTTCTTAAGGAGAAAAAAATGTTCTCACTCAAATTTAACAAAATGAAACTGAATATACGAGACATTGATCGTTAATATTTAATAAATGAATAAAAAATGATAAATTATAAAAGGGTAAAAGTTATAATCCCTCCCACCCATACATTTCCATCATTTTTTTTTTCCCTTTCTATATGAGAAAAATGGGGAGATTCCTTCTTAAGGAAAAATGTTCTCACTCAAATTTAACAAAGTAGTCAATGTGGAAGACATTGATCAGTTAATATTTAATAAATGAATAAAAAAAGGATAAATTATAAGAGATAAAAAGTTATAATCCTCACCCCCTTTTACTTTTTCCATCATTTTTTTCCCCTTTGTAAGGAAAATTGGGGAGAGATTCCTTCTTAAGGAGAAAAAAAATTTTACACTCAAATATAACAAAGTAGTCAATGTGTAAGCTACTGAGCAGTTAGTATTTATTAAATGAATAAAAATAATGTTAAATTATAAGAGGTTAAAGTTATAATTTTCATCAAAAATTAAAAATATTGTTACAAATTTGCATGAGAGAAAAGCAACGAACGCTTCCAATTAATTGAATAACAACGAATGTATTGGTGGACGTGGATGAACAAATGACTACACGAAGACAATCGACAACTAAGCACAAATTAATATTAAAACAATTTTGAAGTTGTTGACAGTTTTACCAATTTGGGTTCGGAAATTAACAACAAAAACAATTGTATTACTGAAATCCAAAAGATAATTACTATGGCTAATAGATGTCTTAATGGAATACGAAAATATATGAAATCGAATTTGATCAAAAGAAAAACAAAAGCTCTACTGTATAAATCTCTTTTAAGATCAGTATTAAGTACATCCTGTGGAGAACTTTCTATATTAAGAAATAAAATAGATTTAAACAGTGTTGTTTCGAAAGTTAGAAATAGAAAGTAATACATCCGAATGGTATTTAAATAAAATGAATAAAAACAAAAAATATTAAATCTTCAAATTCAGTTTTAACAAACCAAAAACAACGCAGTTATATAATTACATACAACCTTTGAAACTTAAGAAAATATCTGCTTAAATTGGGCATTTAATGCCGTAAAACGAAAGAAAAAAAACGCGTATTTGATTATTTTATGCCATTTTTTTTTTAGTAAAGTGATACATCGATATACTTAATCATGAGGGTTTAACTTTTAGGCTTAGTTAAAAAACATTTATCTGTATAGTATTTGGACTTTTATAACTGTTACCATGACGACTCGGTGGCTACGAGGGGGTAGCGGGCCGTTTCACAAATGTAGCAAGCCTAAAAGGCAATATCCACACGTATATTTTCATACATTTTCGTCAATTTTTGGCCAAAGATCTGAGGATGTGAAGGGTTGCCATAAACAAAACGACACATCTGACGTCAGCCGCGCTCTATCTCCACATTGAAAAATTACTCGCCAATTTTCTGCTTCGGAAAATGAACATCAAAATTATTTCTTTCATTTCGCGCGCAATTGTTGATGGGTGTAAACTAAAAATAGAAGCACCATTCTATTTAAATGTTGTTGCCAGTAAATATTATACACCATTACAATATTACTAAGAGCATATCTGAAATAATGAAGAACCGAAACCGAACCCCGCCATCTTGTTTATGACGTAGGACGCCGAAGAACCCATTGACTGGAATTTCAAGCAATTTTATTTGGAACAACTTTTTTTTTGGGCTCGCTGGCAAAAGAATTGTTCTAAACGGTTGTATGTCAACTGGTAAAGTAGGTGAACGAAAATTGCTTGAAACGTGTGCGTGTGACGCTTAGGTTGCGGATTCGATCCTACTGGAGTCGATAGAATTTCTGGATCTGAAAATGATAAACTACGATATGTATGATTGTAATGGCACGTAAAGATCGTTGGTATCAGATTTGGCTGGTACTGTCGAAAACTAAAATTGAATCATGTAATATTTGGCATCAGAGAGCAATATTCAAAAATTAGTTCAAGTGCCCCAATTTGAAGTAGCGAGGACATATAAGGAATAAAGTGGTCCCATATTTGGGGATTTGCCGTGTCTGCAAAAGGCTTGGTTACTTAAATATACGGCTCATTAGGAATAAATAACTGTTACCACAGCAGCAAAATTTATAAGAACACACAAACACACACAATAAAGGTCTTTTGACTAAAATATAGATCTTTTTGATTGTTTTGCTACCCGTTGACCGTACAAAATATCTATGTATTTAAATGATAGAAAAGTTATAACTATATTACCAAAGATGATTATTACTTTTATTAAAACTCTGTGTTTTTGTTTAGATTTATATACACTAATTTAAATTTCTCATAATTTATTTCATAAAAGTTTGTTTTGTTTACTAATATTTAAGCTTTTCCTCTAATAATACAAATAAATATATTTTTCAAGTTAAACGTAAAGGGAAGAGAATAAGCATTAGCTTCCAATGGTAAATAAGCACTTACCTTTCCCCCAAATATTCACTCACAATAGATCGATGAACACGTGGTCATCTTTGATAATTCTTCTGTCCCCACTAACGACTTTTCCATTCTGCGCCAGGCTTTTCCTCTTAAAAGCACCGGATAGCTACAATAAGAAAACAAACAACTTAGAATGTGACAGGGAAAAAAAGGGATTAAGTTGTTGCAAATGTAAATAAAGTTATCAGTTTATATTTTAGACAAAGAAACATATTTGTACAGAAATAAGTTCAATAAAATACATGATAGTTTGTGTCTAATTAAACTTCCATTAATGATATTATTTTTAAACGTTCTTAGAGACAAGAAGGAGGGGTAAATCTTTATATAAAACTTTTCTTTCAATCCAAGAAGTAATTAGAACATTTTAAATTTATATCAAAAATGTAAATCTGCCTTTTTTGTGGACTTACGTATTTTCCCTTTGTTTTGGTTGTTGATGTTTGATGCTTCGAAGGACAAATCTGTGTTACTTTGATAATGTATTTTTGAGTGTACATGTTCTCTTCTTTATATTTTTAATTATTACTTCCCCTCCCTGGCAATTTTACATGATATTTATATATATTCGGGAGATTCGAATATGTTGCATGAATCAGGGCTTTCTGACAATTTTTTTTTTTTTTTTTTAATTTTATTTTCCCTAACCAAGATTGGAACATGGGCAAAAGATTGCGTACTTTATTAATAACAGTATTGCTTAACTAATAGAATAATGTTTTCGCGTTATCTTAGATGTAAAATTATATAAAAGTTACAGAACATTTTTAAAGTATGGCTTAATTGCGAATCACTGTATCTGAGAGGAGCCATCTTGAAATCGAACTGTTGCACGCGCACGCTTGTAATTTTGTGTTCTGTTGTTAGGTAGGTGGTAGCTGGTATCTCTTGCATGATTCAGTAGAGCTGGTGTCAGAGTATAGGAGTTGTAAACGGATTGCTTGTTGTTTGTTGTGCATTCCAGTTTCAACCCTTTGCGGTGAGTAGGGTGGCCAGCCACAAAGGTAAAGCTTGTGTGTAAAAGTTTGCTTTCTGTTTGGAAAGAAACTACAGCCGAGACCGTTAGAGTGCTTCAAGGAACCTTTAATGGCTTTACTTTGGGGAAAATCCACAGGTCTGCAAATAGTTTCCTCTTTCAAATCCACTGCAACATTTCCCAACTACGCAGACATTTCCATGAGGTCCTTCGACAAAAAGAAATGACAAAAACATTGTCATAATCAGATCGCCTGTAAATAAAAATGTTGAAGGCCAGTGACAACCAAGTACAGAAAACGGAAATGTGTCTTGAAGGACGTTCACCACAATGCTCCAGCCCATACAGCTTTGATGGTTCCATAGTTTTTGACAAACAACAGCATGGTGCTTCTGCCTCATCCACCCTACTCGACCGATCTGGTTTCACCAGACTTTATTTTCACGGATGAAGAGAAGTCAAGCAAACGGCTTTGAACAGTATCTTGCCCTCAAGAGTTCCAGAAATATTTTGAGGCTTAACAACTTAAAAGCGTGCATCAATACACATGGACAGGTATTTTAAGGTATAAAACTGACTCGGAACCGTGATTTGTAAAAGCGTATAAATGGTGTATTTGTGATATTTAGGTGTCATTTGGAGTGCGAAAATGTATTTAAATTGTTTTAATATTATTATTACCAACTAAAAAAATGTTTAAGTACAATATTTTGACAAAAGTGAGCATAAAGATGACCCATTTTTCAAAATATTCTCCTTTGTGAAAAATAGCTATTGTAATATGCGTAATAATATTTTATATATATAGCTCAGACCTCTCTACAGAGCTCAACTAGAATTTTTTAAAGTATATAACCTTAGAAGTGGGTTTATCCATATTTTTGCGACAACAGAGAACGGTACAAGGAAAAAAGCCGATAGTTTTCAATTGGTGGTAACTCTGCAGAAAATAATGTGAAGGAGGCTTTTCAAATCCTAGTTCAGACTTTCTGCAAATACTGCCTATATAACACACACAAAAATACTTTCGTAGACTCGATCACCGGCTTTGTCGGGCAGGTGGCGTGGTCACAACAACACAACTAACAAATATTATTATTTTGAAGCCATTTATAAAGAGAACATTTTTGAAAAAGGTATTCTAGCGAATTTTTGGCAAAATATTGTATTTAAATAATGTTTTTGTCAAAACATCCTTAAAACGATTTTATACATGTATTCTAATCTAAGTGACACTAAATATCATGAAAATTATCCATTTACACGCTTTTTTAAAATCACGGTTCCGAACGTAGTCGGATACCTTAAGAGGAGTAATGTATAGTTCAATAAAAATGAAAAATAAGAAAAAATAAGAAAAATAATTTCTGGTTATTTTTGGATCCTTCCTCATGTTCTGAATTTTTACATGTAAACTTTTTGAATATTCTCATACGAAAAGCAAATCAATTTTATTAATAAATCATGAAATATCATTAAAATCACCTTATTTTTCAGCAAAAGATATCACATAGCAAGAATTAAAGTAGAGCATTTGCCTTATATCCTTATTACCAAAAATTACTCTTCATAATTTCATAAATAGTTTTTAAGACTTGGAATTAATCGTAGTGAAATCAGAATAACGTCAAATCAATACCTTCAATCACCCTAAGCAGTACAAACTTTGCAAATCGAGCTAACTAACTTCATTTGCAGGTAGTTAAATATCTGTTCATTCGCTGATTAAATTGCTTATCAGAGCTTTATGCACTAATCCATCAATGATGCAACCCTAAGATTGTGTGTGTGTGTGTGATTAGTATTCTCTTAATCCTTTGTTAAACCAGAGTAATGTTATGTATATGCATAAGGAATTTTTTTATTTTTCCTGTTAATATTTGAATAAATTCTTGTTTATTTTAAAATAATATGGATCTCTTTGAGGAAAATGTTTTAACTATAATACAGTAGAACGTCGTTTATCCGAATCAATTAAGACCGGACACCGTTCGGATACCCGATTGTTCGGATAACCGAAAACCGAATGCGATCCTTGCAGTATATGAAACCGGACACTATACAAATATTGAAAATCATTACATGCGGAAATGATGGCAAAGAAAGGCAAAATAGGTACAAAATGCTGTTTTACCTTTGTGTGGAAAAATAATCACTTTTTTCACTGTACACCTTTTTTCGCTGCAAAGGTCTCTGATTCTCTTGAACAGTTATGGTTGAGTGGGACGGCACTCGATTGTTATTTCGTACCCTCCTGCTGTCACAAACGCAAAAACGCGTCAGCATTTGATGGGCTCTGCTACTTTTCGTTTGTTGTCCTCGTCTTGATCCGTTTTCTGCATCGTCAACAGGGGCGGATTCTTCTAGAGAATCCTATCTCGTTATTATTTAGCATTTAAATCTACAGAACTTCATCCTGCAAGCCATCTAAAGGTTTTCACCACATCTAACTTCATCACGTTCTTGAAATCTGAGATCGATTGGACAAAGTCGGTAAACTCACTCCTATGGTCGTCTTTGATGTCTACAAAGTTGAAGTCCATGTAGTTGACAAAAAAAAAACTGGTTCGGATATTTGACGTTCCGGATAATAAACGTTCGCATAAACGACGTTCTATTGTACTGATATTTGTGTAGGTTATACGTGTGCATAATTATATTGGTGAAGAAAACCGCTAATGATTTTATTCTGTTTTTACTTCCAGTGATTTTCATATGTGCGTACTTTCCTGAAGTTATTTACACAATCATACACCAAGTGCGGTTAAGTTTTGTGTGGTAATACTGAATTACTTATTCAATAATTTATTTTTACTGTTTTAATCCCGACAATCGATAATCAAAAGGCCATGGGTAGGTTTATTGGGTATGATACCACGAGAATGATGGAGGAGCTTTCAGTAGAGATGGCGATCTGAGATCTTTATCGAAGAATCATTATTGGTAAAATCATTTTAAAACCAATATGTAGCACTGAATCAATTCAGTGAATCGATATTTCACCCTAGAAAATCGACATTCGATTTTTTTTCTGTTTTGGTAAAAACCATAAAATTATTTACAATTAGTAGAATGTACTATTTTTAAAACTATTTATCTTTATCATTGGGAACTATAAGCTATATTATCTATTTTATAAACTTTTTAATGTATCAAATACATTTAGAAAATAAATGTCTTCTTTTATACCTGATACTTTGATAAAGTAATAAAAATATTGCATTGTCGAATTTCCAGAACTAAAAAATTCCCTCATTTTACTGATAAGAGATCGTTTATTATGGTATCTTTCTTGTTTTTCCTAAAATTGATTTATATTTACACTATAAATGCAGACTTGATAAAAAAAAATCGATTTCTTAGAAATCGATCTTTTAGATTTCGATTTTTTTGTGAATCGATTCATCAGGTTACGATTCGAATTTCGGAAAGAATCGCTATCCCTATTTCAACGCTCGACCCACTTCCTCCTCGAAAAATTCCTGTGTACGCCAGTGGACTTCTTAAAATATAAAGTTAATTTTATTTTAACTGTAAATACTACTTTTAGGTGATAACTAACAAGAAATCTCTTATATAGCGAACAATTTTTCATTTCTATTTTTGCTAAAATTAACATTTTATTAGTCTTTAAATATGATATCAAAAATTTGGACGAAAATTTGGCATATTAATAAATTTGGGTGTACATTAACGAAAACAATCAAATATAGAATCTATTTTTAAATGTGAAATATATGTAGGTGAAGTAATAATTTTGAGCAAAGAGTAAAAACCGGTTATTCCATTAAAAAGTAAATTTTAACCATTCTATAAATTAGAAATATGTTTTAGATAAATAATGTATATCGATTAACGAATTCGCGAAAGAAAATTTATTTTTAAAGAAGACAGATTCTTTTTCCAAATTACATTTCTTATATTATCAAAGAAATACTATTAAAAAATCACTATTACACAAGAAAAAGCTTCTGCAAAATCTGTCAAAATTTTACAATTAATAAAACTCTACATTCATTTAGAGTACTGATATGAAATGAAATATATCAGAATATCTTACATGACTTATTAATCCTACTGATATTTAAAAATGATAAATAATTATAAGCCTAATTAAAAGAAATATACCAGAATTAATAGTTTAACTTTTTACAGCGGATAATTATTTTTCTTCGTGACATTCACTAATATATTTGGTTGGTGCATATTAAATGCTGAATTTTCTTTTGCATGCGGACATTTGTCGCCTTGTTTTTGTTATGCTTTCGTTTATGGCATAACCTCGTTTATAATCGTATGGTCCATTGCCAAAGATGATTTTCTCAGAAGTGTTCCATTTCGTTATTTGTTCTGAATTTCGTAAGAATATGAACTCAGCCGATATTCTTGCAGTTTTCTATTAATCTAAACTTGATAAGATATAATGCTGAAAATGCTACACGTAATATAAACCTGCCCCATTTGTAGAAAATACTGTTAAAGATTAAAAGTGCCCAGAATTAGATTTTGAAAAAAATCTTAGTTTAGCAGGTACTAAATAAATAATTCAAGTAGGCAAAACATCTGTGAAAAATAGTGCATTGGTGGAAACTATCCAACTGTATCTATTTAACTGCCAGTACATTGATATAATGCATAGAAAAACCTGAAAATTATGCCCCCTCACTTGTTAATCGACATTTCACCCCGACAAAGCTCAGCCGCATACAATTTACAAAACGATTGCGAAATTAAATGAATTAAAATATGAAATTTTGCAAGACCCAGCTTATTCACCAGATCTTTCCCCAACAGATTTTCAATTTTTTTTTAACCATTTAGAACAGTTTTTTGGGGCTAAACAGAATGAAAATGAAGACAGTCTGAAAAATTCACCATCAGAGTTCATTGAAAAGGCAAAACCCAAGATTAGTTTGGGCTCTGTGAAACTTTATACTGTGCAACCAGACTTTCCGCAATTATTTCACATATGCTTTTTATGATTTCGAATAATTAAAAAGTACCACTCGGTGGAATTTTTTGCACAAAAGGGAATGGACGTTCTTCTGCTGACAATCCTCTTCACGCTTGTCTGAAAGACACTTTGTTGACTACATTTCCCCAACAGAGAAGACTAATCCAACACAACAGTGTAGTATTTACTACTCAAAGAGATAGTAAAGGGAAGAAAATGTAAGAAGAGAAACAAGATTCTACTGTCTAGATTGCGATGTTGGGTAATGTGCAGTACCGTGTTTCCGAATGTATTATACACAATCAAATTTTGATTCATAATTTCATAATCATTTATGTAAATTCAAAAGATGTAAATAAAAGTTGTAATTCAATATAAAAGCTAGGTAACACATAAGCTTTATATTTATAGTTAGTGTGAGTTTTGACTCCAAGATCTAATAACTTCAGCTGTACGTAAAGACAACTTTACAAGTAAATGACCCATTTATTTAAATAGATTTTTTTAAGATAATTTTCAGAAACTTTGTGTGCGAATGGTGCTGTTATTTTAAAAAGATAGAACGGATACATGGGCAATTGTGAAATAAGCATACAAAATGGACATTTTTTTTATCCATAATCCAGAAATAAAATAAACCTGGAAGAGGGGTAAATGTTAATAAAGCCCTCACTACTACCCTCTTAATGCCCTCATTTGAGGGTACAATGGGTTAAAAAGGAAGTATTGTTATGGACAACTAGGTTAAACTGCTTTTGCAAGAAGGTCACCAGAAAATATCTGTTGTGTTTCTTATCGCGATCGACAGAAACATCACAGATCAGAGGCCTGCATGAACTCGTGTGCTTTTAAACAATGAAGAACTGTAACAGAACTTCAGAGCAGCTATCTCTAATGATAACCAATACAAGTCATGATGTGGGCAAGAGCGATATGGGTCACATTGCAATTCGTACAAGGAGGATAAACTTTAAGACCCCCACCACATGCCGTTGACCTCGAGTATGTCCACTGCTAAGCCTAGCAAAAGTAGTTTCATCTTGCCTACTGCCTGTCCCAAGCAAATTAGCACCAGGACGGTTTCCTTCATGCCATTCGTGTACGGGAACCTGCTTCAGAAGAAGAACTGATATCTTGTTTGACCCGGGTAGCAATTTCTGAAAAAGTAAGGCAGACACCAAGTGTGGAATCTTTATGACAGCCCTCCCAAGCCAAACCATCTGCAGTTTCATTCTAGTAGACATTCACGTGCGATGGAACCCACCAAATAAAGATCTTAACGTTGGCACTCAAACTGTTTAATAGCTGGTTGTCGTTCTGTCATGAAAATATAGGTATACAAGGAAGTATCGGATTAGGAATTACGCCGTGGGAATGAATCGAAACAAAAACACTGTTTGTACTCACCAGGTACTGTTCGTCATGCAATCTATGTGGGGTCCTATGACTGTAGTACTTCATACCTGTGAAGTGATGCGTAGGGTGTAATCACGGTGTAACGTAGTAGCGGACGATTACAGGACCGAGATTCGAAAACTGCAGGCAGGGCACTCTCTGGTAGCTGGAAACTAGACGGAAGGAATACCAAATCCGATAGAATGGGCATCTTGCCTTCGAGCTTTTCTGGCCTGAAACAAAATTCAGGAAAAAATCTAATTTAATTCAGGATTTTTAAACTAAGCATTTTAATATCAAATATTTTGTTGTTAATTATTTAAGATCATACAACACAAATATACTCAATCAATGGGCTAAATTCATGTTCTTTTGATCTTTTCAGAAACTTTCTCTTTAAAAAAACAAATTGTCAACAACTTATAATACATAGGCCGAAGACCAATGCATTTTATTTTAAAAGTACGTAATATAAATAATTTTTAATTTTAAAATATTTTGTAGAATTTATTTTTACTTTATTTGAACATTTTTACCCAACTATAAAAGGTGCAGTTTACTAATTTTTACAAATTAGAACAACAAGTCCAATTAGTTTGATGTCTGTTTTGAATTCAATGGAGACGATGTTTATCTTTATCATGCGATACGTCATGATTGACCTATTACTGCTTAAGACACATGCATATCCATTTTCTGAAATTATATTACATAGATTGTTATTTCGTGTAAGGTTAATGATATTTCTTGTTTTAGTGGGACAAAAGGATAGCCCGTAAAGAATAAAACAACTCTTGTAAGACATGAAATGTTTAACAGTTAAATATATTTTTGAGAAAACCAGGTTTAATTTCCTCAGCATTTCATTTCTCACAAGTTTGTTTAAAAATTCAAATGTATGCCTTTTTTTAGGCCATTGAAAGTATATTTCTCACCATTTTCATTAAATATAATAAAAAATTTACGATTGGAAGTTTTTTCTACTATGATTTGTGCAATAACACTTCGAGTATACGACAACTGATATCTGTGGGTTTTCAAATTCACTGTAATCACAGACGACAGAGTTTGCCACCAAACGCCAGAAAAGAAAACTGCTCAAGATGACGAATATGGATATCATATACATTTTATAAAGGAAACCTCTAGAACAGAGATTGTCAACACCCTGCACGCGGGCTGTAATGGCCCGCCGACTCTTTAAAAAAATTTTTTAAATATCAGGTTTTAAGAGTTTTTCATTTAGAGGTATTTTGGGAATTTATATATATATATATATATATATATATATATATATATATATATACAAATCTACAATGTATTTGCCTTGATAACTGTTGTTCCTGTTTTTTAAGATAAATCCTTTTGATAATGAAACGTCCTTTAGATTAAAAGTAAATTTATATTTTATCAAACAGTTACGTTTTGATTTTACTACAATAAATTAATTTTTTAATAAATTCCAAATTGCATTATGTATATCAACACTATGGATAGTACGTGATTCTTTAATGTGCTGTTTCACCTCCTCCTTTTCTGTTTGGATTTAAAAAGCAAGAGGGGCAGTCAGAATATTTTAAAGTTTAAAAAATTAGTCAGGAGGGTTAAGATAAAGAGCAATGTGTACTTAATTGTTTGAGAATGACAGCACAATCAAATTTCAACAATGAGTAACAGATGATCAGTTCAAAGGAACCCAGTAATTTTAAGAAAATGGCAGCTGTAATATTTTTAAACATTATTTGATCATTTTAAATATTCTCTACATAAAACGTATGTATATTATCTATGTCTGTATACACTGAAAAATAATGAAGACAATAATAATAATTCATTTTGTTTTGGTACCACTCTAAATGTTTTAAATCTGATATAAATGTACGCTTTCCTTTTACATGCGCAGCCCACGAAGATTATGTTTTTTGAAATTGGCCTAAGGTCATTTGGAGTTGGTTTTGATCTAGAAGATGCCGTTTGTGCTCTTCTAAAGCACGTGAGAAGAGAACAAAAGAATGATGTGTTGATTCCTTTATTCTGAAATTTCATGAAAATAATATATATAAATTCTTAAATTTTTGAATACAAAATGTATCTGATTTATAATTCCTTTTATAGATTTTAGTATTTGCAAATTATACTATAAATATGTAATGTCCTAAAAATAAGTGCAAAACATAAGATATCTTGACTTTGAATAAAGTGGAAAGATCTTTCCTTCCGAAAAATGGTCTTAAATAGACCATTACTGAATTAATGATTATACTGATTTTTTTTTTATAAATCAATCTCAATCTCCAAAATATTTTAGCATAACAGTACTAGAAAAATGGTCCGAAAGAAAATTACAAAAAGTAAATTTATCTGAACTTACAAGAATCTAGCTTATTAACTAATTTGTTCTATATGGGAGTTTTATAAAAAAAAAATAGCGTAAATAATTATAGACTTTCTTCCTAAATAAGACAATATTATTAAGGCACATTTAACAAGGTATCTTAAATTTCATGATTTCCCCATTTGAAATAATGGCAGTTTTAGAGATAAAAAAAATTCTCGAATTTACAAAACCAAAGATTAAAAATATTTCTTTCAAACGAAATTTTTCGGAACATTTTGTTAGGATTGAGGAAGACAATCTGTTCATTATAAAGATTCAAGCGATCAACTTAATGAAAAGTGTTGCAAACTAATAAATTCTGATGATGATGATGATAGGCTTGATAATGACCAAGACGTAGTGTGATGTCCATAAAAGATTACCCATCCTAAATCTTTCACTCTACAAAAATTATAGAAGCGCCAGGCTTACTTTTTTCATAATCAGAAATAATTATTAGCTTTGAAGACACATATAAAGAGGCACATACATTTTATTAATTTAAGAATAGCGTATAAATCCCAATTCACATAAGAAAATAAATGTGTAACTCTACATTATTTAAAATCCTTCACGTAATCTTTTGACAAAATTGCTTACGAAAGTTGCTTGATAACTTATCACAACCATTATAAAAGAGTTTACTTCTGAGGAAGCTAGCCGTTATTATTTTGACCAAAATTGTTTATTGATATTATTATTACTTTGATGGTGCGATTCTAAGTCCCTGAGGTATTTTAACAATTTAAAATGCTTATGTTTAATGCAACCTTTTAAGAACTTTTAAATATGCAAGCTTATTTAATGCATTTTGTAGTGTCTGGCTACCGTTGGCGGTAGATTTTTTTTGAGAGTTTGGTGACATTAATTACTCAACGAGTAGGAGACTACTATTTTTTGAGTGGAGAAAGTGGTTGACCTTCGAGCAAGATGGCGAGGTGTCAGGAGAATGTCTTGTTTTAGGAGCGCGGAGAGCTAGACTGAATTTGGTGTTTAGGAAAGCGAGTTCCTTTGGTTTTAGACCGACGCACAGAGCATGGTCTGCTGTACCAAGAAGAGATAGATTTTTGGGAGTTTTTTTTTAGCACGACGGACTGTGTTTAGTTGATTTTATTGAGAAGCTAGATAGTTGTGTTGGCTGTTAACGAGAGGCACGGCGTGGAGAAGAATATTAAGTAAGTAATAGAGAAGCCATTACACATGTGACGGGCTCACCATCTTTTCGTGCTTTATATCCTTTAGGTTCTTTGGAGCCAGAATGAATGGCAGCATTTTCCAACCAAACCCAAAATTGAAGCTTGTGGAAGAAAGATGCAAATTAGGAAGCTTTTAAATATCAGAAGTTAGAGTAAGTGGTGTGGCAATTTGGGGATGTTATGATAGTCCGTGATTAATTGTGAAGTGACAACCAACAAGAATTCCGTAGAGCCCCTTAGGTCAAGGTGTATACCATTGCACTCCGGTGAAAACGCAACTACTTAACTCTAAGTCAGATTGATCACTACTTCATTCGACATTAAGGTAGGAAGTGACTATTGTATTCAGATCTGTGATAGAATTATAATTGAGCTTAAGGCGAGTTTGTTATTGATAATAGTCCGGGTTACGCTATTTCAGTATTATATATATTGTGTGTTTAGTCATCGTAATTCTCTCCCATATATTATTATTATCTAATCTGTTAAGAGTTTAAGTTCGTCTAACAAGATCATAATAAGATCATGGCAGCTTCTAGTTCTTCACTTATTCCTACACCTCTAGCTCACGCTGATAATCAGGGAGCAGGGCACCAGAGGGGGGCAACTTCACACACATTTTATGATGACACCGATTGTGGCTGCGGTTGTCGAATGGACATAGTCGTGAACTCGTCACCGGTGTTATTGAGTCGTGGGTTCGAGATAAGGGCGAGTTAAAACCTGCCGCTGACTGCTGTGTCGTAGGGCCTGGGTTCGAATCCCGGAGAAGGCACGGATGTCTGTAAATATACAGTGTATTTGCGGTATGGGCCTACTCAATAACAAATCGAAACCCGCAAGTCCTATCGTGAGGTTGGTGGAAGGGAAGAGAGGTGGGAGGCTTCTTACCACTCTCAGGGTGCTATTCTTCAAAATTAGGATGGAACCGAGCCAAATCATACTGTCACCTGCATGATGCTCAAAGCTACGGTTAATGACAAGCGTACAAGTAACCCCTTGCGGTAATTTCGCCGGGCCCTTAATTTGATGTTGCACAATTTGATCAGGTGACATAAGTAACAACAACAAATTTATCGAAGTTCAATGTCCTTCTGTAAGCGGGATATTGAAGTTTGTAGAGGAAAGTGTTAGCTCAGGTGTCGTCTTCCTCACTTTACCGTAGTTTAAATTTTTGAGGTTCGTCGCCAATAGCCCTGGCGTTGCTTCAGAGTGCGGCGTAAAACTAAAACCATTAATAACGAATTAGTTTACAATATATACGGAGAATATAGGTGTCCAAAGAAACATATTATTTTTGAATGCCTTTAAAGCTTAAGAATTACGTAGGCCCTGTAGTATGTTTTGAAAATAAATGTCAAACTATTTTATTATAAATGTAGATTTAAAAAAATAGCTCTTTATGTCTCTCTCAATTCTTCAAAGCAAAACATTAAAAAGAATATTCTTCTACATAACACAAATCCCAAAGTCATTCAAATGAAATTCTAATTTAAGAAAATAAATATAGCAAATAAAAAAAAACGTTCTTAATGTTGAATTTTTGATAAATCTGGACAATGGCCCCAGATTTTAAGTAGAGTCAATGGATTCAGAATCTTTTTCAATAAAGTCTGGAATCTATTCATTTAAAAAAAAAGGGAAATTTCGAATTTTACCATTTTGAGTAATAGCAGGCCAACACTCTTAAATGATAAGTTTTATTCTTATATAGCAATTACAAATACCTTGGAACGCAAATAAACCTAGACGATAGCTGTCGTCTCCTCTAAGAATTTAGATTCTCAAAAATGTACTGAAGATACCTCTTTTTTTATCGAACTTCCACAGACAAATTCTTAAAAGTGCTCTTTAAAGCTCTGTAAAAAATAACCATCTCTTGTTCTTTTTTTGTCAATATAAAGACTAACTGTTTTTATAAAATGTCAGAAAACAAACTAGGCTCATGTTGTTTTCTTTTTTGTTTAAAGCTGTTTGTCCCTTTTCTTACAGTTTCTGCTTTTGCTTACATACGCTTGGAAAATATTACGAATGACAACTAGGAAGGAAACACAAAGCAGAACTATCGAAAATCGTTTCTGTGCCAAGGACAATGAACACAAATGTTCGAAAAGTCCAATTTTTAAGTCTCTCTCTCAATAATCCTCTCACCTCTTTTACTTTTTCTTTCATTTTTCCATTTGCAGAGGGGCATCAGAGGTCCATATCTTCAGGAAAAATGTTCTCCTCAAATTCTTTCATAAGTAGTCAATGTGCAAGACATTGAGCAGTTAATATTTAATAAATGAATAAAAAATGATAAATTATAAGAGGTGAAAGTTATAATTTTAGTCTCTCTCTCAATAATCCTCTCACCTCTTTTACTTTTTCTTTCATTTTTTCCGTTTGCAGGGAAAAATGGGAATTCCTTCTTCAGGAGAAAAAAATGTTCTCACTCAAATTTAACAAAGTAGTCAATGTGCAAGACATTGATCAGTTAATATTTAATAAATGAATAAAAAAAATATAGAATGTAACATTCTATATATCGTTCATTTCAAAACTTATATACGTCAAAAAAGTAGATGCATTAAAAATTCAAAAGGAAAATATATATTTCAATCTTCAAATGGTATAAGAATACGGAAAGGGTAAAAATCTCAAATGTAAGGGAATAAGAATTTGATTTTTTTATATTATTTCCTATCTTACATTTCAAATGCGATAGAATCGAGTGAGCACCAAAGCCTTCGTCTTTTATTTTCTTACTCGTCTGTCTTATTTCATGATTCTATTCGTCTTATACGACGGCAAATTTTGGTCAGATAGATCTCGGAAATTTTCTCGCATACTATTCCAGAATTTCGTCTAAGTTGAGAAGATCAATCATGAAACGTAAAAGAAAATATATGAAGCGGTATCAGCATTCATTAAATAAAATGTCAGCTAGAACCACTATATATCACTTCTCTGGATGGTATATTGGTGTGATATTAAGCAGCACCTGAGAATTTTTACAGGTGAAAGCATTTTAATATTGTTCTCTAAATTATGAAAGAAAAGCTTATGATTATCTTGTATAGCTTACTGTAGAATTCAAATTATCCGAAAGGAATCTCGTACCTTTTTTGGATTCTTTTCTTGTTGAATTTTATTTGAATTATTAAAAATATTTGTAGCTTACCCTAAAGCAGGGGTACTCAACCTTTTGTTCTGTTGGGCCACATACATATGCTTTAGGATCAAGATAACTTTGGAAATTTAAAATGTGGAAAATTGATCAAAATATTATAACTCTTGTTTTACTTTTTATATTTATTACTTTTTATATTTTTTATTTTTGTCACTAACACTAAATTAAAAGAATTTAAGAAACACTCTTTCACAATTTTTGCATCAGTAAACGAAATTATATCGTTACCAATAATATAACAAACTTTATGGGATGTCTTTGTTACTTCTGTGACGTTACCACTGACAAAACACTTTGTTGCTGTTTCAAAGAATATTGAATAAACCTGTTAATCATCTCTTGAAAGAGATCTTGGAGGAAAAGGGCCATTGAATAAATCCTATTTATTGGTATTTTTTAAATACAACACTTTCGTGACCAATGTAACACACAAGTACTGATCCATGTTTGTTTTTCACTACAAAACAGTCAACATTCAAATCGTTCGAATATTTTTCGCTTGCAAGGTTGAAAGATTGTTAAATATTAGTTCCGCCCATAAAATTGTCGCTACTCCAGTTGTCTGTTATCACTAACTGTAATCATTACAAATAGAAAAAGAATATCAATTCGCAGCCGTACGACATCGACGGTAAAAGCGAAAATCAATATATTTGATTTCTAGTGAAAGATTTTCCCAACAAATTTTAAGGCATTGTTCTTAAATAAGTGAATTTCTCAGAGCAATGGGTCATAACCGGGCCACATAAAAAGACTCGGTGTGCCGCAGGTTGAGTATCGCTGCCCTAAAGCAAAGTTTTCAATTTTTCTTTTGATTCTTTCAAAACGCAAGATAATTCAAGTAACTCCACTTAAGTCATTAAATTTTGATTAAAATTACGTGATTCGCTCCCCAGTGCCACAGTTTTTCACATAAGCTCGAGTAAACGGTGTATCGGCGGGTAGAAAAAGTAGAAATAAGCAAATTTTTCTCTGAAATTAGTAAATCCTTCACAAGCAGTGTCGATGCCAAAGGTCTTCGGAATAGTTTTAACAATAGCAGCGCAAAGAAAAGAATCTTATTTCAGAAAAAACGTATATATACGTCCGGGGCACTCAACTCACCAGGTAAGCAAGACGGATATAAACGCCAGCGACATTTAAAGGGTTAAGGATGCCGATTATTTTGTGAGTGAGTGCTTATTAACATCGCACTTTGAAGCTACACTTACTTCGCAATTTTGAACCGAGGTCTAGTGATGAAAACACTTGAGTTGACCCTACACTCTCCTAACTTCCCCACCACAACAACGTAAGGGCTTTGATCCTTGATACGTGCATCAGCCCCACTACATGGTGGGTCTTCAGATGCACTAGGAGGGGAACCCATGACTCAACAACGCCAGTTACGATTTCGTGACCATGAAAATGCGCCTATCACGGTCCCAGTCATTTTGTAAACAATATGTTAATCTTACAAATTTCTTCAGTTAATCCCCAGCTGGGTAATTCTTTACCAACATACAATTTTGTAGCTTGTGACGGATCTATACGCGATCCTTCAATTAATCCTCTTGGGAAATCTTTGGGCTATCAATTCGCGTTATTTACAACCAACCCTTCGGAAGAAGAAAATCGTGATATTCAAATTAACTTACTACATATAGTCGAAGTTTTCTAGCTTGAATAGAGAGTAGCAGAGGAGACGTACTCGAATCAGGTGAGATTGCTACTGAAGGTATCATATTTGAATTATTGTGATTAAGGGGGGAAGTTTTAAAGTGATGATTGTTCACTGAGATTAAATTGATATTAGATTAAATCGGATGATAGGTTAGATCCTTTATTAAGAAAGGATCAAGTTTGATAGTCTCCTAATCGTTCGTGTTTTATCGCCGTTGTTCCACTTTCGCGGTTAGCATTGAGATACATCCTTACTAATATTAGTTGAAATTGTATCTTTTCATTGTGTGTGATAAACAAATAGATTACTTGAATCATGTCGAGTGTTTCTTCCCTACCTCCCACATATCCAAGTGCTCAAGAGAGAGGTGCCAGCCTCTCACAAACTAAACGAAGGCTATTGGTAAGGGGCCTTGTACTTTTGAGTCACAGTCAAGTGATGAAGATAATATCTGAGCCAGGATTCCTCTCTTCCAATTTCCACATCACACTTGTGTAAGGACTTTGAGTCGCTATAGATTTAACGTACATTAGCCCCTCTTCACGCCTAGTTTATAGCGACACCATGGTACGAACCAACGATTTGACAAAACAATGCAGGCCATAAGTTCAAGACCACGATCAGAGAGGTACAGCAGCTCATTTCTTCCTCTAATCTGGATTAACCCTTTATCTACTGACGGTACTTATATGTGCCACTCACTTTAAAATTACAGTAAGACCCCGCTTAGCACGGGGTATACGTTCCATCAAAGTAGAGCGTAATATGAAACAGCGTTAAACGAGATTATCTCATCATGTAAATAATGGGGTTAGGGGAAGATGGGTGAAAAATTGGTCAGTTATTTTGCCATTAAATTTATTAAGTATGTTTTTTATTACAATAAAACAAAAATATATTTCTAACATAAATGAATATACATATAAAAATAAATAAAATTCTAAGTCAGTATGTTTACATTTCAGATCATTCAGTCTTTTCTGTATTTCCTATTTTCTGTCTTTTTATCAAAAAGGTAGATTGACTTAAAGGCAGATTGCGTTTAATTTCGTTGTCAATCCATATAGAAAGTCTATTATCCATTTCATATATTGTAATATTTCTAAAACGGGTAATTCTAGTTGCAGAGCTTGTCGTAGTTACAGTTGCCGATAGCAGTATTTTTCCTTATTCTTAAGAATGGTCCTTATTGTTGAATTTGCCAAATTCAATGCAGCACCAATGTGAGATTGACGCTTACCAGTATCTAATCTTCTAATCACTTGCATTTTAGTTTCTAGTGAAATGCTTTTCTTGTAGCCTTATTTTCGTGGTTTTTATTTTCACCCATGATAAAAACTAAAAATACTAATATTTGTCACTATAGAAATCGTTGTATTATCTAAATTTATACTTACAATAACGTCAACAAATGTTTGAAATGATAAAAGTACGTTCGTATAACACCACAGGAAAGATGAAACACAGATAAACTGCTTCGGATATCGGGAAGCCTAACGCTGCATGCAATTTCGGGGAATCCCACAATTAAAAAAAGAGCGTTAAACCGAAACAGTGCAAAACGAAACAGCGTTAAGCGGGGTCTTAATGTACATAGAATAACTATTTTTACGAATATTCTGACGATACTTAGCAGGAATAATTTTTGAAATCCACTCTTCCAAGATATATGGCAGCACGGCATCAATGATGAGTATTTTAGCGGGGAAGGCAATTATTTTTGTACCCGAAATCGCATTTTCAGCGGATTGCGAAGATTATCATTTCTGTCCCGAAAAAATAGTTAATGTCAAAATTTAAGTGTCCTAATTTTTTTTTTTGTATGTTAATGAAGACCTTAGAAAACGATTTGACTATTTATTTTAAGTGAACAGTGCGTATAATTGATTTTACAGTTGAATATCTTTAATTAATTAATTAGCTCTAACGGATTGAATTTCCCAAAAGTTAAGTATTTTGTTTATGTATATCCCTTAACTTTCAACGTAGTGATTAAAAAAAATACTGCATGAAAAAAACTACAGTAAATTATAATGCGGTAGATAAAGGATTGATACAGTGAAAGTTGTTTAACACGAAATTGAAGGGACTGAAATATTTTTTCGTGTTAAAAGATATTGCAAATATATATATATATATATATTTCAACGAAATTAAGTTTATTAGAGTGCCTTTTATTTGCATAGATATGCATATATGCATCTATTTAATGAAAAGCACTGAAACAAAAACATTAACAAGACCTTAATGTAATTTAATCCAAGATATTCAAGCTTTCAAAAAAAAAATATTGCCTGAACTTCTAAAAAATAATCTGATATTTTTCTTTGTATTACCTTTTTTTTAGCATCAAATTGTCAACAAATTGTTCGATGCCATCCATTTTGTAATTCAATTCACCATTGGAATGCACGTCTAAATAACTTAACTCTCTTTTCATGATACTCCTCATTTCGGATGACGTGGGATCAGGAGCTGTATTATTCATCTTATTTTCGTATTCCGAATCTGCATCAATGATATTTTTTTAGCTTTGAACAAACTGCAAAATGTCTTTGTCTTTCAGAATTGGGGCTGTACTAACATTATCATCATCTACTGCAAAGAATTCTTCCAATAATATAGTAGGACAGTCCGATATAGCTGGTGTTTTCCATATATTATTTATTCCCCAAAGAGAAATTTTTTATTATTAAGCAATTTTCGTTTTGGGTTAAGAAAAAAATGCATGAAAATACATAGTAATTTGTCGGGACCGTTGTATAATTTAGTGTTAATCGATATTTCATCTTAAGCGTTTGCGCGTATACATATTTCACTTTACTTGTTTGAATGCAATTAACTGGTTTTGAAAGAACAAAATATGATGAAAATTTCTGTATGGAATAATTTTTTCCTGCTATTTTCAAAGTTATTTTTTAACTCAAAAAGAATTGAAAGCTCAAAAAGAATTATTAAAATAGACATAAAAATACTTTCAGATAAAAAAGCGTATTTATAGAATTTTTGTAAAGGAATGATACATCCGAATGATAAACTGTACAAGTGCATTAATTATATTATAGATTAATTATATCCAGTTTTATTAAATGGCTTGATTCCAATCCAAAAATACGTAAAAGTGACTAAAGATTTCTAACTAATTTAACTCTGTTTTATTTACTTCCCTTTCGGTTTTGGTGTCCAAGCAATTCTCTTTTAATTTGGTTACCAGATGATTTGATTTTAATTCGTTTCTGAACGATTCTATTTTAATTTGATCTAGTTTTGATTTTATTTAAATTCAGCTTCCAAGAAGATTTAAAAATAATTCTTTCCTCCAAGCGATTCTACTTTAATTTGTTTTGCCAGAGATTTTTTTATGAAAAGATTAATATTTCAAATTATTTTGATTCACGTTTATAAATTATTTTTCTATTCACAAAGTTATTCCATTATCTTCTTAGAAATTTCAATGTTATCAATTCATTCGCTCGGAATTAAATAGTTTTCCAACAACACATCTAAATTTCGTAGCTTGATTTAAATACTTATTGTTTCTTTCCTTTTAAATACGTAGGTAAATAAATAAAACAACTCAACTTGTTATTCAGCAGTTAGAATTTTTACAAAAGAATTTTCGCGAAGCTCTAAATATAATTTTTATAATCTCAAACGACTTTTTGTACTTTGGTGAAATTGTGTTCGATCTCTTTTTAGGAGAAAGCAGAACCTCTTCTCATTAAAAAATCATCATTAACGTAATTAGTACGAACACAGTCTTTAAATCCTATTGCCAACGAAAACAAGACAGAAAAGCTGTGACAAACTGGTAATTGGGTTTCTTCTTAATTCAATTACTTTTTAATGCTTCTTCTGATTAAATTATTTTGCTAGAAGAAGAATTTTGAAAACAAGGACACAATCAAAATGCATTTCAATTAAATTCCCCCTGAAGAGGAAAAATGTCAAAATACTTAAAAAGTACTTAATGACAGTTTTTCATTCTGCTTGCTTTGATTCCTTTGCTTTTAGCTTATCTGCTTGCTAGAATGCTCCTCTGGTGAGCTTTTTTTTTTTCATGTTCTAGAAGTAATTTATAAGTAATTCTTTGGTATTTTCAAAAATTCTTGGCTTCGTTACTTTTAAGAATGCCAAAAGGGAAATGTTTAAGTTTGTAGATTTAATTAGTTCTTTGAAAAAACATTTATTTTTTAATCTAGAAGGATTTTTTCCCCCTTATATTCTGAAACTAAGCTAGACCGTGATGTAATAAATTACAGAAAAATCTTAACTCAGGGAAAAAAGATGTAGCGGAAGAAAAAAGATTAGAATTCGGTATAAGAGAAATTTTTGTGGGTCTCATAATTATAATTACTTGAAGGATTTATCATTTTATCTAACCATTTTGTTTTTCTCTTAGTGCATAAAATATATTTCTCATTTCTACATTCTTATTTTACAGACGTTACGTTATAGATTATTCGTTGCAATGGTACTGCGTCCTGAACTGTTCCAAATTTTTTTTTAGCGTCATTTTCTCCATTAAATAATCTTAAAAAATAACAAAGATAAGATGAAATTATTGTTTGAAAGTCACAAATAGAAAAATGGAGGGTTTTCATTGTTTTAAAGATCTGCTAATTTATTTTGAACTTATTTTTGCATACAATTTTACACAGATATAAGAATGATACGTCAACCGATAGATTATAAAACTCTTCTCCACAAAAGAAACATGCCTGCCAAATTTCAAATTTTTATATCTAATAGTTCCATGTGTGTGTGTGTGGATTAATATATTATATTATATAGAAATTTCTAAGCATTTTTGTGAATTAAACATAATTATAGCATTAATATATAATTACCGTTAATACATCGTAAAAGTGTGGGGTGCGTTAGACTGCATTTTTACACTAATTCAGCATTTCGCGATAGAACTAGTAAGAAATTATAACAATTGATATCTAGCACTCCACGCTTTTACTACAAAGACATTAATTTTCTATTTAATCATTTTATTCTTACATTAAGAACTATTTTTTACTTTTTACATCGATTAACCATAAAAGCGTGCTTTTTAATTTTTTTTAAACTGTAATTTATTTGTCAAAAGTTTTATCTTCGATTTGTTGCTTGATGGGAAGTGGTTTGAAGTTTGAACTACCCTTTTGTGAATCAAAATCTTCCGAAAATTTAAAAACTAGCTTGTGCACCTGTAACATTATTATTATTCATATCAAATACAAAATTTTTATCGGATCTACTTTTAACCAAATAGAGTCCAAAATAAGGAAGGGTTAAAGGGGGTCGAGATTTGTCATTTTTAAGAAAAACGTGTGTGTATGAACTTAATGAGGAGTGTGTACATAACTTTTCGTACATCTGCGAGAAACAGGGGATATTGGGCTAAGTTTTCTCATCATGGTAACTAATTTCGACACGTAAGTGGGTGACACAGACGTGTTTGAAAAAAGATTCTGTAGCAGTGAGATAAGATGGTAAATGTAAAGTAGCACCAAAAACTAGTTTAGAGCTTGTTGCCTTCAAATCGTTCTTCAATGCTGAACTTAGTCCTGACAATACAATAGGCAAAATATCGGACCAACCAGTGTTCTCCAGGTCAATAATCGCACTTTTGAGATGCCTGTGAAATCGTTCTATCATTCCATTACTCTGTGGATGGTAAGAAATGGAATGGATTCTATGACTACCCAACATGTTTGTAAGCTCTCTAATTAGAGAACAATCAAAATTTCTTCCTTGATCATTTGTAAGTGCAACAAGTATGCCGAAACGGAAAATCCAACCACTTAAAAAGGCACAAGCAGTGGTTTCTGCCAATATGTCTACGGTAGGAATGGCTTCAGGACACCTGGTAAGACAATATTTATATGCTTTGGATGGTGTAAAAGGTCTGATATAGTCAATATGAATATGTGCAAATTGAGCATCGGGTGGAGAAAACGTGCTTAATGGAGCTTTGGTATGTTTAAATACTTTCACTCGCTGATCTTTTTTCCAAGCTCGAACTCTGTTTTTGATACCTTTTCTCATTCCAGGCCAAAAGAAACACTTAGAAATTAAACCAGTAGTAGCTGATATTCCAGAATGTGATGTAAGGTTGTCCCCCTCGGGTGTCCTTCTCCTTGATTATCAGTGTGAGCTAGAGGTGTAGGAATAAATGAAGAACTAGAAATTTCCATGATCTTAATATGACTTTATTAAGACCTTAAACTTAAACCTCTAACAGATTAGATAATAATAATATATGGGAGAGAATCTACGGTGGATAAACACACAATATATATAATACCGAAATAGCGTAACCCGGACCACTATCAATAACAAACTCGCCTAAGCTCAATTATAATTCTATCACAGATCCGAATATTAAACAGTCACTCCTACCTTACTGTCGAATGAAGTAGCGATCAATCTGATTGTAGTAGCAGTTGCGTTTCGCCGGAGTGCAATGGTATGCACCTTGACCTAAGGGGTCTTTGTTACAGAATTCCTCTGTTGGCTGTCACTTCACAATTGAATCACGGACTATCATAACATTCCACAAATTGTGCCACACCGCTTACTCTAACATCTGATATTTAAAAGCTTCCTAACTTGCATCTTTCCTTCACGCTCCACTTCTTGGGTTTGGTTGGAAAAGAGTTGCCATTAATTCTGGCCCCAAAGAACCCAAAGGACATGTTAATGAAAAGACGCGTGAGCCCGTTACAGTGATAGTAATGCAAATTTTCAAATACCACGTCTGAGATTTTTACGGACGAAAGGTCGACGGTTTTCGAGTGATCTATCACAATATAAAGAAACATCTTCGAGTGAAAAATATTGTTTTTCTAGTTTAATAGAAGAATCTGGCTGAAGGCAAAATTGAATTTCAGTGTCATATATGTTTTAGCACCTATAAGGTGTAAGGCTCAAGAACATCCAATATTTTGAGCGTACACTACATATCATTTAACATTTCTATAGTTTACCTTAAAATACTCGATTCGAAAGCTTTGGCTTGTTATGAGTTTTCTAATCATTTATTGTCCGATTACGATAAAAAAAATCAATTGAACCATTCTTATTTAGCTAAACATTAAGAAATACGTCCACTTTTGTTCAATTTCTTGTCGAATTATTTCATTATTCTGAAAACCTTAAAAATCAATAATGATTTAAATAAACTTGAATTTCAGTTTATTTAAATACTCTCAGTCGGAAAAATCTCGAGAATATTCAAATAAGCAAGATCTAAGCCTCGAACTCTACTTCTGGAATATATTCCAATACCCAAAATAAATTTATAATATTCTAAATTCTACTTGAAAAAAATATACATTTATTCACTATTCCATTTTCTCGAAAAAACAACAAATCCAAGAAGCAGAAACAGGCAACATCTCTCCTGGTGCAAACTACTGCCACAAATGAATTATTCAACACTTTTCATTCCAAAGCGAGAACAATTTTTTTAAAGAATTATATCCTTTCCGCCTCGGCAACGCCCTGTTTAATATTTAATACACCTCCCGCTCATTTGTTAAACGGCGGTCGGCCTTTAAAGCACTCTTAATAGCAAGGTTTCGAGAATAATTCTGCCTCTAAAGAAGTAGCAATACCCTTTTTGAACGAATGTTCAGTCGGCGTTTTAAAAGGGAAGATTTTATTTGAATTCGTAAGACTATTCCATAGAATGTTCTGAAAAGGTTCTTTTCTATTAAATTGCACAGCTTATTCAATTTCTCGACGGTTTGTTATAGAAAGTAGGCTTACTTTTGAGAAAGTGAGCTATAAAAGGGGAGTTAATTTAAAGAATTTGGGTTGGGTTTTTTTTAATGGTTAAGTGTTGTTAGTTTTCGAAAATAGCTCGTGTAATTAAGTCTTTTGGGATTTAAATAAAAATCCCGTGTAGATTTGATTGTGCTTTGGATTTGTTATCCGGAGTGCTTGAGAAGGAATTTAAAAAAGCTTGGAATATAATTTTTGTATTTATTTATTTATATCACACATGTATATCGATTGAATTGAATTTTTGAACAGCATTTGGTTTCGATTACTTTTCTCTTTTGGGGAAAGCTTTCTCTTATACTTCGGAATATTATTTCCAAGTGGTCGTTTCTTAAAATTAAAATTGTAACTATGAGAATATCCTCTATATGATTGTTTTACTTTTTGAACAATATTTTCTAACTTTTCTAAAAAATTCTTTGACAGAGAAAAAGAATTTGTGTTGTCAAGAATCGACGTTGTCTTTAATCATAAAATTTAGAAGTATTCAGAAATTTAAATCAGTTTGCATATTCATATAAAGTGTTTAAGTATTTGTTAAATACTTATAAATGAATAATTCCGTGATCTGAATGATGTGAGGGAATGTTTATTAGCCCCTTCAGGACCATGACCACATATATGTGATCACTTCAGGGAACACTGTATTACATATGAGATTGCCTTTTCCCTGTTCCCGGTTTCCCTACCCGTGATCACACTGGTGTGATCTGAATTTGGAAGCTATGTAATTTGGAATGATAATAAACTATTCGCTATTTGGAATGATTATAAACTATACGCTAACTGTACTATTTCTACGCATTTTATTACAGCAATGATTTCATTCGAATTTTTGAATGGAGTTAGGCTTAACAGGTAAAATCGCCTGGTCCTAAACATGTTAATGTCGCTTTTTTAGCAACACGCGGCCTGTTAGCGACGGATTTCGAAGCCTCGACAGATGTAAAGTGCTTCATCCCCTCTATATGGAGGGTCTCCAGCAGCACTAAGACTTGAACTCATGACACACCGGCCGCAAGCTCGTGACTATTAGGCTACTGCGGTCACATCTTTAAAGTTCATAAATACCCTATTTTGTGAAGAACCCAAATTCAACAGAATGAAAAAAGTATCTAATCCGTTATTATGAATGAGTGAAATAGTCATCTATGTGCTGTATTTTTGCATCCAAAGTGTTATGGGTTCTATTATTTAAAAAGTATTTAGTAATTTCCTCGATAATTCCATTTTTCAGTCATAAAAAATGACAACAGTATGAAACTTCAATTTCAGTACAAATATCCGAACTAATTGCTATTTATTAGCACAATATATTCCGAAAAATTACAATGCAATTAAATGAGTAATTAAATAAAAGGGACTGTGTGTGTGTATAGTTATGCAAATCTCAAATATTAAGATTTATTTACTCGTACAAAACAATTTGTGTAATATTTAGCCATGAAAGTAAACGGTTCCTAATGGTACATAAATAATATCAAGTATTTCTAAAAGACGACAAAAACAACCATATTGCTAATTCCAATCGTAGGATTACAAAAGCACAAGATAAATAAGACCGTTTGCGCCGGCGTCAAGCAGCAGAATCACATCAAGGTGAAAAAATCAAACATTTTATTAGAGATTCTCTATGTCTTGTATACTGTTTTAAGGGGGTCACTTCACGCAGCATTTTCCCTATCTCCGTAATGTTAAAAATGACCAATTTTAAGGAACATTTTTAAAAAATTGGCTGGTTATACAGTCATGAATTTTTTTTTGTGCATTCATTGTATTGTTTTTATTAATTTAATGAGAGCATTTTTCAAAATTTTGATTAGTTTTTTTTTAAAAAATTCATATGTGGAGTAACACGTCAAAATTTTTAAAACGGTGAAAATTCTTGTACATTTTAATCCATAAATAATTTTTGAATAACATTTTTGACAAAATCTCTCATTAAAATATTTATTTGTATAGTGTTAATACATGTGCAAAGTTTCAAGGCTATAAAATAAGTAGTTTTTTCAAAAATGTTCCTTTTGTGTTGAAATTTACAGTTTTGAGAAATAGAGATTTAAAGTAAAAACTTACTATTAACTAATGCATACCAGAACTATAACTTGAATTGCTGGTATCATCTGCAAGATTATCTTCTTGTCTACATTTTAATTGTTTGTTTTTAATTCTAGCTTCTTTGGTTCATTGTAAAACTGGTTATTTGCTTTCTTAATGCACGCATGATCTACATCTTGCAACGCTCGACATTTGTAAAATCCAGGAGTTGAATGCTTAATACATCTAAAACTTTTTTAATTTAGTAATAACACTTTGATTCTATAAAGACATTGCCTCATGTACTCCAGTTTTTAAAGTTCACATATACAGTTTTGGAATTATAGACCAAATCCCTATTTACCCACTAAAATTTTTGATTTTTTATCAAACAAGCATCTAGATGAAAGTGCAAGACTAGAACCCTAAATATTTTTTTATGCAATTCCTAATTAAAATAGGTGTTGTGTTTATGTTATTTTAACCACATATAAGCATAAAAAAAATAATCTATCCCTATATGTGTTTTTTAGCTTATATGTGTTATATCTACACCACAAGTCACCCCCATGGGGCATAAACTTGTCCAGTTCAAATCGGGGGAGTTTTTATAAAAAAATATAGCCTTAATGGGGCTTTTATATTGACAAGTTAACTGAGTTTTTGAATACCCAAAAATGTAAAATTTTTGCAATTTATCTATTTCTGCTTTCTTAATCTATTACCCATCCTAGAGATTTTTGTCCTCGAGCTCTTTTTCCCTTTTTTAATTTTAATAACGGTTGTGTCCCCAGCCTTTTCTCACACACAACATGCCCCAACACATTTTTTAATTTTTTAATTTTTTAACATCTTTTTAAAAAGTTTGGGATTCTAAAACTGCTTTGCATGCTTTAGAGTTCCCATATAGTTCAAGTATTGGGGTATATCGTAAATTGTGCAATGCCCTTTGAGCGATGGAAGATACAAAGTGCACCTTCAACTTCCATTCCCGATTATTTCCAACGTCTTTTTTCTGAACACTCATTGCAATGTACATTGTCGTTAAAATTACATGAGCACTTTAAGATAATATTTTAGCATCAACAATTTTCAGTGTCCCCACAAACCCGCCGTAACAATAATTTTACAAAGTAGGGCCCCCTTTTTTTTGCCAGGTACCATCGATAGCCACCGGTCCCTTTTGGCCCCTCCATTATTATTTATTACTGCATTATTTTTTCGGCGGCAGCTAACGTCATAGACCCCTTTGGTTATTTTTCTATGTTGCGTTATTTTTTATGCAGGGAACCCAAACCACTTTTGGTGGAGGTGACAAATTATAACTCCGCAAAATATTTTCGCAATCCTTTTTTTAATAAAACCTCATAAAATAAAAAAGCCAAAGTGTTACTTCATGTAATTGTGTATTTTTTTTGATTAACTACTATTTTTAGTAAACTTAGTATTAGGAAATGTTTTAATAACACCAAAAAAAATCAAACATTTAAACCCTTTTAAACCAAAACCCGGGTTTGGCAACCAAAATTTATGTGAATACCTTGTTTTTTCATTTTTTTATGTAATTAATTTGTTGTTTTTAAAGCACAAAAAAAACAGTACAATGTCAGTCATTTCACAAAAACATTCAAAATGAATTTAAAAAAAAAACATACTCTTTTAAAACTTACCTAACTTTTACTTTTCAAAAAATTTAATTATTTATGTTGGGAAAGGGGGGTTTTTTATGGAAAAATTTAATTCCTCGAAAAATTTCGGTTTTTTGTACCTACTTTCCCAAACTTTTTGTTTTTTTTGTGTTTTTTTTATTAAACTGAGGCAATTTTTTATAAAAAACATTTTTTATAAAAAAACCCATTCTGCCAATAGCAAAAAATTCGTTATATTTAACCGCGTAAAAAACAGCATGTAAGCAAGTTTCCACAAAATAAACAGCTACAACTCTTTTACTTCACTTCTTTTTCCCGAATAAGCTGCTGATCAAAATGAATTCTTTTTTATCAAAAATTTTTTCCATTTGATAAAAGGGTGAAAAGTAGCATGTGTCTTTTTTTTTTGATTTGAAAAGGGGGGTGGCAGCCAGCTGTTTGAGGGGTTTGACAAATGTAAACAACTTTTTTAAAAAAAAATTAAAAAAAACTTTAATTCAGCTAGAGCAAAAAATTTTAAAATTTCATTAGGAAGAAAAAGAGGGGGTATTTTATTTTTCAAACAAAAAATTTAAAAATCGATTTTTTTAAATTGATTTTCGTGAAGTGACCCCCTTAAAAAATTGTATTTGGATTACAGCAGTATAGGAAACATTCAATACAATACTTTCAATTAAAAGTCAAGTCTTGGAGAACTTTTCCGCAAAATATAAAAGAGCAGGAAAATGACGAAATTAGGAATTTTATGAAATCCTTAAGGGATATAATCAATTGACTGGAGATGCTAAAATAACGTCTTTTCGGGATAATTTCCATGATGAAAGTAAGCGATTTTGTCAAGCCCTGAACTGTTTCAGTGAAATGATGAAGTGAACTAGTCAAGATTTCCATTAGCAAGATTCTATACAAGGGGAGGGAGGAGACACCTGGGGGGCGAGTCCTTGTAATTCCTGACCATACAGGTAGTACTATCGATCCCCTAAATATCAACCCCCCTATCTTTTTAAAAAAAGGCGCCATAAGATTAACACGGGGGTTGATATTTTTTTGTGTGTAAGCAAACCCAGGGGAAAAAGATGTTACACATAAAAAAAAACCAGCCTAATTTTTTAATCATTTGTTAATTAGTTTCGAATAAATAATTTTTTATTTCATTTATTGTTGTATTACTTACTTCTACGTTTAATTAATGCACCTATTTGTTAAATAAACACTTTTAAACTCTTGACAATATTATTTCATCATTTGCTGAAACAGATCGGGGACTTGTTCAAATTTTATTTTTATCGGGAAATGACCTTCAAAACGTCTTTTTAAAATCTCCCGCCAAATGATCATCCCCCTTTAGGTTTGATGGAATTCCTAATTCCATCATTTTCCTCAATATATATAAATCGCTAAAAATCTAAAAACCCCAAAGTAATAAATGAAATATGTAATAAGACAGTAAAAACCAAAAAAAGATCAGTAGTAAAATGGCCTCAGGAACTAAGATTGGGGGGTCCCCATGCAGTGAAATTCTTTTAAACCCAAAATACTTAAAACAAATTATCGGTTAACAGAAAGAAAATGGTCTCGACAAATACTATGTTTTTTTATGCAATTTGCTTTTTAACACCAAAAAAATCGCTTAATACGAAAAAAATTTCCTTCTGGAAATGAAAATTTTGATTTTTGGGACTGTCCTACTATATCTTCAGGCAGAATTCGTTGCGGTAGATAATGATATGCGTGTACAGCCCCAATTATGGCAGACAAATACATTTTGAAGTTTGTTCAAAGGTAAAAAATGTCATTCATGCAGATTTCGAAGACGAAAATGAAATGAATTATACAATTACTGTTCCCACTTCATCCGAAATGAGGAACATCATGAAAAATATGCGCAGTTATGTAGACACGCATTCCAATGGTGAAATGAATAGCAAAAGGGACGAAATCGAATAATTTGATGCTAAAAAGCAATGCAAAGAAAACACAATCAGATTATTTTCCAAAATAAAATTTTGTTTTTTCAAAAACAAAAATTTTTTATTAAAATTTTATTGAGTTCTCGTAAATGTTTTGATTTCATTGGCTTTTATTGAGTACGCGCATATATACACATCTATGAAAATAAAATGTACTCTAATAAACTTAATTTTGATAAACATATGTTTTTCGGCAATATCCTTTAACACGAAAAAATATTTCAGTCACCTCAGTTTTGTGTTAACAATTTTTTACTTGGGTTTTAAATATCCGAATACGTTCGGAACCGTGATTTTAAAAAAGCGCATAAATGGATAATTTTCATGAGATTTAATGTCACTTAGATTAGAATACATGTTTAAAATTGTTTTAAGGACATTTTGACAAAAAAAAGTTATTTAAATACAATATTTCGGCTTAAAATTAACTTAGAATAATCTTTATTCAAAATTTCTCCTTTTGTGAAAAATGCTTCTATTATAATAATATATTTTGCCTGTATATAGCTCAGACCTCTGCACAGAGGTTGAACTATGATTTTCGAAAAATTCCCATTATTTTCAGAGTTACAATCATTTGAAATAATTATCGGCGTTTTTTTTTTTTTTTCTTAAAATTTACCTCCCCTCTGTTGTCGTAAAACACGGACAAACCCATACAAGTTATACATTTTGCAAAAACTTCTAGGTTGAACTCCTTGCAGAGGTCTGTTGCAAAAATATTATTATGGCCGAAGCATTTTTTTTCACAAAAGAGAGCATTTTTGAAAAAAGTTTATTTAAGTTAATTTTTAGCCGAAATATTTTGTACTTAAATAATTTTTTATTGTAATACTATTCTTAAAACAGTTTTATATACATTTTCTAATTTAAGTGACACTAAATATCATAAATATTATCATTTATACACTTTTTGCAAAAATCACGCTTCCAAACGTAATCGGATACCTTAAAGACGATCAATCTTCCCCTTCATTTGTCTATACCACTGTGCAGCAAGGAAGAAAAATACAGTAAGAGTAAGATTCCATTGATACACTAAAGATAATAATAACTCTATACCAAAATATACTAAAAGGGTAAGTTACCAGTGCTAATATCATTAAAATATACCAATTGAAAAAATACATAGCTGATTCTCCGTCACCTATCTGTATATCTATAAAATAGCTTTCGCTCCATGGATACAGGCACAAGCTATAGAGCATGGGGAAGAAACTGCCGATTCGATAGCAAGGGAGTGATGTGATTCGTATGCTCCCCAGCGTAGTCTCATTAAATCATCCGTGATACTCCGATCGCCGACCTTGTTTACAAGATCCAAGACGGTTACAATTTGTTTCAGCCAGACTGAGAAAGCTCTGCACAATCTAATGTGCATAGTTTCTAAGTCACAACATGTCTAGTCGCACACACATACAACGTAACTCTGCGAGTTCATCTGTCTAATGACACGGTAGCACCTGAGAGGAATCAAAATCTTCCTCTATGTCTTAATTCATTTCTTAGCTGCACAACATGCCATGGCATTGGTGATTGGTATCTCTTTAGAATATCAAGATACACACTATCATCTTACAAAAACTTGATTCCGTGCCTTTGTTATTATTAAATAGATAAAGATTGGTAGAGTAAACAATTACATAAAAGAGTGTTTGGTAGAAAGATTTAATAGATTTAGAACTTAAATCCAAAAATTACTTGCTTGTTGATAACCAATACATATATTACAGCCGTTTTCTCTTCGTACTTTACAATGGCCGCGGTAGCCGGTGGTCAAGGTATCGGATTGTGGCTGGCCTTGTCACGAGTTCGACCCAATTACCACTAAGACCCGCTGTGGCAGGGAGCGATGCACGTTAAATCTGTCGAGAGCTCAAACGTCCTCCCGTTGGTGTGGTGGTTAGGAGACGGAATGCCAGCTCAGATGTCATTCATGTTACTTCATCATGCTTCAAAGTTACGTGGTCCGTCGCCCAAAGCTCTCGTGTAGCTGAAAACAGTGTGACGTTAATATATTCACTCACTCTCTTCGTACTTCTAGGTTGGACTTAAGTATACCCCCTCTTCGCATTAATTCTTCCTCGTATTCTTAAAAAGACCTTTTGTGGTATGAAGTTTTTTTTAAGTGAGGTACCGTAAAATCCGGCGTATAACGCGCACCTATACTTTCAAGCAGCATTTTTTAATTTTTTGGTATATTCACCCTATAACGCACACCCCCTTTTTTACAAAGATATCTGAATGTTTTGAAGTCATTTATTCGTGGTATAATTCCAGACTTTAGAAAAATTAGTATACTTCTAGCCAGAACTATACTTTTTAGTTCATAAGGCATGTCATTTCTTTTAAATAAACAGTATTTCGATATGCGTAGAAATTAATTTTTTTAATGCTCATTTCTTTTGTTATTTTTAAAGTTATCGTTTTTATACCCGGCGTATAACAAGCACCCTTAAATTTCGATCCTATTTTTTGTGTGTTAAAGTAACATGATTTTACGGTATATAATGAATGACTCCCACATTAATGTAATGCCGCTTTTATATCTTTATTTATGATTTACACTTTGCAATTTAGTTCAATTTTAAAAAAAGCAGTCTTGCGATAAATAATAGCACTCTTGTAAAATATAAAAATAATAATAAACCACCAAAAATTAAAATTTTTACCCACATTAATTTATCATAAGAATTATTGACCTTGAAATGCAAATTCTTCAATATAATAAATCAAATCATTTTAATGTGATCTTCGAATTTGTTTTATTAGTTTTGAAAAATTAGTTAAAATTATAGTTGAAAAAACTAAAAGAGAATTCAACCTCAAATCAGTAACTGCAACATTATTTGTAGTGACTCAGTTACAGGACATTAATAATTAACAGCTTAATTTTTTAAAATTACTTTTTGGCTATTTAACATACTAAATGTCTTTAAATATTATTATTTCTATTTACTTTTAATATTATATTTCCCTGTTTTTGCTGTTTGCATTCGTATAATATTTTCTTGTACCATTTCGAATTGTGTCTCGATACTGATATTCATATCACCACACGATATTTTGTATTCAGTCTGTGGCATCACGTTAAAATAGTTTTTAAAATAGATTGTGTTTCGCATATTGAATTCGAAATCAGTAGGCGTTAGAATATAAAAAATAAGATTTTGAAGCAAATATTTAAATACTAATTAAACTATATAATTTAGTAATTCTTCTCCAAGTTAAAAAAAAAAAAAGAGGCAATGTTTTCGCTCTTTGCATATGCATAAAACAAGAAATCTCTTCCGACACACTCTAGTAATGAAAATATTTTATTTTATATATATATAATCGAATTCAAGATACTCTTTTCTCGTTGCTGCCTAAAAGTTTATTATATGTTTTTAAATTTTAAATTGAGAGATAATTTCGAAAAAAAACCAAAATCATTTTCAATAACACGTAGTTTTCCCAGTTTGTTGAAAAGAACATTCAACTTCAATATTAAGGCTCAGTTATTTTCTGAAGGAAAATTCCATTGTAAAGCCAATAATGGGAAAACTACATATCAGTCTCCTTTCGATGTTTTTCGTCAGTTTCGTGTTTTCTTATTAGTTTAACATGCTTCCTCTGGGGTATGGGCACCATAGTTTGGGAGTCATTATTTTACATATTTGATGTAAGCCATTCAGTTTTCCCATATTGTTAGCTCATATGGGTATGTTTTTTTTAATCTCTATCACACAAACATTTTGTTTTTGATATTCTTTAATTGTAAGTGTAAATCTTATTATCTTTTAAGGAACACCCTGCATAAAAAAAAAGAATCCCATTCATTTTTTATAATATACATTCTGAAAAGAGTTAAGTTTAGATGTTCTGTTTAAAAATAACATTTTATAAAATAATATGAGCACATCTTATTTTTAATATGAAATTAATTACCTTTAAACTTTCCATTAAGTTAAATATTAAGACCTTAGCACATTGAAAACTAAAAATATAATTGTATTGTCAAAAATTAGGTTTCCATTAGAAAATTTATTTATTTATTATTTTCGAATTTATACTCTTTTATTAGAATAAAAATTTATAATTATTTTATGCATATGCATGGAATCATATCTCATTTGCCATGTTCCATTTTATTCCTCTTAGAAGTATATATATTTGTATATAAAATAAAATTACTATATTTGTAATAAATTGAAAAAGTTTTAAAAGAAAATAAATGTGTAATGAGACGACATTTAATGATAGTTTTATATTTCAATTTTTTTTTTTATCTATGACCACAAAAGGTATTTCATTTTTTTTTAAGTATTTAACTTTTTCTTTCTTTTTCTTATTTTTTTTTTTTTGCTGAAAATTATATAAGTTTGATTTTGATATATTTTCTTTATTTAACTATACATGGCGATGGAAATGGTTTTGAAAACTGTACAGAATTTTATTTTACAAAATTAGCTCTTTGGGGGAGGATATACATATAATTTTAAAGACTATTTTTTAAAAAGAAAATTATATTTTACTTGTTTAAGGATTTTAAAAAGTAATGCTTATTTTAACATTTACGTCGACACTATTATTTAAAAGATTTTTTAATGATTTACGTATTTAATTACTGTCACACTCATGGTTCAGTTATTTTTTCCACGGTTGTTTCTTAAATTTAATAACTTGGAGGCATATCTAATAGTTTTGAAGGAAAGGAATTTTTTTTAAAATCAAAGAAATAACATTGGCTTCAAATTCTGACAGTTATAGATGGTTTGAAGCCCAGTGGGGCTGTGTGGTTGTGCATCACGCTTTCACGCCACAGGTCCAGTGTTCAAATCCCGGGCTGGGAAGTTTGACTCAGCCTTTCATTCCTTCAGTGGGTCGATAAAGTAACCTTAGTAAAGCTGCAACAGATTCTCCACTCCTTCTACTGTACAATTACCAAGCTCTGACTTTATATACTCTAACTAATCTGCTTATCAGAGTTTCTTCTTGAGAGGGATGGCTGCAATGAATTAAGCAGGTAGCTTAAGATTTCAAGAGGATTAGTGAGAAGGTCGCGTAAAGACCAGTCACGCAACAGCGGTGTTTTCATATGTTTTTAAGAGATAATAACACATCTTCTTAAGCATACGAAACGAAGTTTTAAAATCACAGCTCAAATAACAATAATCCCTAACATCATTCTTAGAAAATTATGAGCTTTTAGAGTGGTAATCATATATGATCCCCTGTCTGAAAACTAAGAAAGCTTCCAAATCATTCCTTAAGAAATGGCTGTTCCAAAGTTTACTTATACATTACAATGAAAGGAAATATTGAAAAAAACTTACACCGAAATCACAAGAAACAGACTTTCCTGTCCTCGTATTGTTTGCACAGTCTATGTTAGGATTTGGAAACCTTTTCCAGACTGGAGGGGACGGGGGTAAATTAAGCTTCAACACGCGTCTTTATTTATCCTCTTTCCCAAAAATATAACAGACGCAATGTTGCTGTATTTGTTAAAGAATTAATACAGTTATGAAAAAAGGTTGGTAACTCAACTATCCCTTTAAGACCCAACTCGCACGATCGTGCGGGTTAGACATTCTTATACGTTTTTGCTTCTGGGGTAGTCGTATGTAAGTAAATCCTTAATCCAACAATTGAGTGGGTTTGCAGAAAGTGTAATGTATCATTTTTTATCAATAGACGATGGTTTGTGGTCTATGTTTTACTTTCAGCTGTGGCAAATCTAGCTTTGTTTTCAAATACAATGAAAACACGTCTTCTTTTTATCTGTCGTAAAAAGGTAGTTCTCGAAATATTTATAATTGCTTGGATACAACTTTTTGTATTAATGTTTAAATAATTGTAAAATAGAAAAAAATTAATTATACTCTATTAATGTTGCTTGTAGTACTCGGAATTTTGTTACCCGCATGATCCTGCGGGTTGGGCGTTACTTGAGTCACTGCAGCTATAAATGTAAGTTCTTGCCATGTGAGTATTCTTTTCTATTTCAATAATATTGATAGAAGCTTAAATAAAAACGAAATATATTATTATATAATCAAAAGCATATTTTTTTGGGGTACCATGGACATCCGTTTTTTCATTCTCTGGCTCTTTTTTGCAATTAAGTTTCTCTTTCACACATTTGATGAGGGGTATGGCATTTTCATCCTTTACACAGATATCTACATCTATATCTCTTCCGTCCCCCCTCAAAAAAAAATTCTGGGTTTTCCGGTGGGAATTTATATAATGTAGTTTTATAGAATATATATATTTTTAAATAATAAAATTTTCTTACACATTTTTTTATTTTTCATGGAATACTGTGCTAACTTTTAAACAAAAACTTTTTCAGGTGTCTCAAAGGAGAAGAATTCTCACACAAGAAGAAATAAATCAGATTGAACTTAGATCAAAACTTAGTGATCTCTACATACACTGGTGTGCAAAACTTAAGCAACTGGTGGGTTTATTGCCATAACTTCACGAAAAATCATCTGAGAGACATGAAATTCTGAAATGAGGGAGAGTATTATGTACGTAAAGGATGACGAAGGCATCGGCGCTGAAGAAGGAATACAACGCATACGGTATGGAATCAAACAAAAACAAGCTTTATTGAACGCATAGTATCGTGACTCATGATTGTCTATCCAACAGGAAGAACAACAAAAAGATTTTCCTTAATATGGTATATGCCCTCCCCTTAATACAATGGTTGCTTCGCACCGTCTCCGCATACTCAGAACCAGCTGGTGCAACATTTCTTGAGGTAGGAGTGCCCATTCCTCAATCAATATCTGTTTGAGTTGTTGGTTGTTCTCCGGATGATGTAAGCGTGTGGCAATACATCTCCCCAAAGCATCCTACACATGTTCGATGGGATTTAAATCTGGGGAGCACGCTGGCAGTCCATTCGAGTGATATCTTCACTTTCCAGCTGTTCCTCAACAGCAAGAGTGTGATGTGGCCGTGCATTGTCATCCATAAAAATGAAGTCTGGGCCAATGGCACTTCGGAAAAATGCACATGGGGAAGAAGTACCTCCTCACAATAGCGATCCCCGGTTACAGACCCTCTGTCGAAAATGTGAAGCTCAGTTCGCCCGTTCAGCATAATGCCTGCCAGACAAGAACTCCAGGACCACCGTAACGGAGTCTTTCCTTGATGTTACTGGGATAAAACCGAGTCCCGATCTCTCTCTAAATCAAAAAGCGTTGAGAATCGCTTCTGGTACTGAACCGACTCTCATCCGTAAAGAGGACACGACTCCATTGATCAGTTGTCCAGTTTTTGTGCTCTCTGGCCCACTGTAAACGGTGGCTTCGGTGGCCAACTTTCAACGGGAGGCAGTGTTCAGGACGGCGGGCGAGCAGGCCCCCTTTGTGAAGGCGTCTGGCTACAGTAAACCGCGACATTTGTCGACCGGTTGCTGTACACAGTTTCTGAGCAATGGCGCTTGCTGACTGCTGTCGACCTCTTTTCGCTTGCAGGATGATATATCGGTCATCCCCTGCAGTTGTTGTCCTCGGGCGGCCACCACCAACCTTTCTAACTGCTGTACCTGTGGTTTGGAACGCTTTCCAAGCGCGCGAAACGACACTTTTGTTGATTACGAACTCTGCAGCTACACTGGTGACAGTACACCCTTCCTCCTTCAGCTTTCTGATCATTCTTTCACGTGTGAAGTCGTCCAGGTGATTTCTTCTAGCTATATTTCACGAACTGACTCACTGGCACTTGCAGCGAATATGTTGAATTACGTCTCCGTCCTTCATTTTATTCTACTGTTGAGCAGCGCGCGCCGACATCACGCGTTTTGCGTACGCTCACATCGCTTCTGACGTTTTGTTCCTGATATTTGCATACGCATTAAGTTTCTACTGACTTACGTGTTCACTGTTCTGATCTCCAGACCTCCTTTTCTGCAATTTCATGGCTATCTGCTAAATCTTTACATTGTTGCTTAAGTTTTGCACACCAGTGTATGTTAGGTACTGCCGCAACATGAGGCAAAACGGGGGCGAATTGATCAAAATATTATAACTCCAGTTTTGTTTTGTTTAATTATTATTTTTCATCTTTTTTTATTTTTGTCACTAACATTAAGTTAAAAGAATTTAAGAAATGCTACTTCACAATTTTTGCATCCGTAAACGGTTGCATATGATTATTAATAATATAAAAATTTCAGAGGATGTCTTTGTTACTACTGGGATATTACAACTGTCAAAACACTTTGTTGCTATTGCAAAGAATATTCAATAAAGCCTATTTACATCTCTTGAAAAGAGATCTTGGAGGAAAAGTGTCATTGAATGATTCCTGTTTACTGATATTTTTAAATACAGCACTTTCGAGACAAATCAATCTAGGTTTGTTTTTCACTACCAAACAGTCAACCTCCAAATCGATCGAATATTTTTCATTAAAAATTATATCCATCCGTAAAATTGTCGTTACTCTACTGTTGTTCTGCTATCACTAACCGTAACCTTTACAAATAGAAAAAGAATATCAATCAACAGCCGTACGACATCCATAGCAAAAAAAGCAAAATTGATGTATTTGATATCTTTTCAAAGAATTTCCCATCAAATTTTTAATACATTGTTCTTAAATAAGTGAATTTCTCAGAGCAATAGGTCATGACCGGGCCACTTAACAAGGCTTGGTGGGCCGCAGGTTGAGTATCGCTCTTTTAGAGGATTCGTCTTTAATCCCCGACCTTGAATTATCATTTGTTTGTAAATAATAGCAATTTCCTTGTGATAAACATTTCAAATGTAACGATGACTTCAAATAACACTTTGTTGAGTTTTTTGTTGATAAGGAGCTCAAGCTCTGTTAATACAGAATCATGAAGTTACCAGAAAAATAACAAAATAATGGTAGATATATATTTGACTGATTAAAATTCATTTATGTGTGTGTGAAATAAGTTTTATTTCACTTTAACACAAAAACCGAAATTACTTTCTGGTCAATCAAATAAGGAAGGTTTTTATCCAAACATTCATCTTAATGAAGCTGCAATAGCGACAGTAATTATAAGTTAATAAGTAATCCTAGTAAAGTGAATATTAATTATTCCTACAGAAGAAAATGTCACATTAAATATTTCTTCAGGATCAAACACACCACTCAAAACTAATCGGATCTAATCATAGAGATTAAATTTTATCTCCATATTTTTGACAGAACAGGAGCACTTCTTCGTTAACTAATTTATTTAAGGTATCCGACTACGTTCGCAACCGTGATTTTGCAAAAGCGTATAAATGGATAATACTTATGATATTTAGTGTCACTTAGATTAGAAAATGTATATAAAATTGTTTTAAAAGAACAGTATTACAATAAAAAATTATTTAAGTACAATATTTTGACAAAAAATGAACATAGAATGACCCATTTTCAAAATATTCTCCTTTTGTGAAAAATACTTCTATTATAATAATATTTTGCCTGTCTATAGCTCAGACCTCTGTATTGAGGCTCAACTAGAACTTTTGAAATATATAACTTAGAAGTGGATTTATCCAAGTTTTACGACAATAGAGGGGAGAAATTTTAAGAAAAAAGCGCCGATAATTATTTCAAATGGTTGTAACTGTGAAAATAATGTGAATTTTTTTAAAATCATAGTTGAGCCTCTGTAGAGAGATCTGAGCTATATACAGGCAAAATATTATTATAATAGAAGCATTTTTCACAAAAGGAGAACATTTTGATAAAAAAAGGTTATTCTAAGTTAATGTGCCAAAATATTGTATTTAAATAATTTTTTTTGTCAAAATGTCCTTATATATAAAACAATTGTATACGTGTATTCTAATCTAAGTGACACTAAATATCATGAAAATTATCCATTTATGCGCTTTTTTAAAATCACGGTTCCGAACGTAGTCGGATACCTTAATTAGTATTTAGACACCTATTCTGATATTTAATTACTTAATAATACATGTAGTTCAGAAAAAAATTCAAACTTGTTCCACTCTAAACAATTGAAGAAAGACGTCTAATTTCTGGAAACGTACCGTTATGAAAAAATCGAAAGAAAAAAAAAAGTGTAACAATAAAAAGAGCTTTACAAGTCTATAAAAATAAAACCAAAGCCATTTGAACAGCTATTTTGGACTTTTTTAAAAAAAGAACCTTGTTGCCTGGAACAATCGTCTCGGCTAGGGTGTGTTTATTTCCCAACAAGACTCTTCTCATTCCACGGTTGCTTGTGTAATGCATTTGTGGCGATTTCTGACTTCCTCTAAGTGGCAACGAACGGGAGCACCTGCTGGGACCCTAATGGAAGGAATTATTTTCCCGCCTTGTTTCGAACAAAGAAGGGAAGGGGGAAGGAATTAAAAATTGCTCAAATGGGACCCGTTTCATCCCCCTTCCTCTTTTTTGTTTTTCTTTACATGTTACTCGCCAATCAATAGTCGAGACGTTCAACAGTAAATCGATATCATGGCGGACCGCGCGGTTCCCAAGACGGACAATTCGATTTTCTGTACTCGAAGAACTATTTGTTATATTGCATTATATCTCTTAGACAAAACAACTTTTATGAAGGTGGATTTGTTAAATTTGTCAAGAAGTTGCATTATGTATTCGTACATTTTGAAGGAAAAAATGAAATTATTAGTATTTTAATTAAGTACGGATGCTCTCTCCTGAGTCAGGCCTTTTTTTTTCTACATAAAAACATTTTAAATTTTGTTTCTTTTTCTCGTTTTTTGTCAAATACAAGGGGAAGAAATGTATAATAAGAACGAATAACATTATATATATTTTTATATTTAGATATATAGAATTTTTCTGTTATTTTTAATTAAAAAAAATCTGTATCTTGTACAAATGATATTATTATCTGTTACAAATGCGACATTATCTTTTACAAATGATGTTTTGAAATATAATACTGTCATCTTTATTGATAATGAACATGGAATCGTTTTAGTTTTAAATTATTGTTTCTCCACTGAATTCAATTATTTTTTGTTGAAATAAAATTTTATTTCAATTGCCTTTGATTGCATAAGAATACAAACATACACTTTCCTTTTAAATATTCCTCTTACATAAATTTTGCACTGACAATAGCTTTATTTTTAATGCAAATAGTATGTGTACATCAAATTGAATAATACTTTGCAATTATCAAAAAAATTCTCAGAGTTCTAATATCATTAACTATAACGGATGATATAGAGAGAGAATCATATCAAGAATATAAAACCTATTAATATACTATTATCTCTTATATAGAAATATATTTGAATTGTTTTCATTTCAGAGATTCCATGTGCATTAATGTATATTATCTCACTCGCAGTACTATTTCTTTTGAAATTTATTTAATAGCAAACTTCGGGGCTACCTTTTTATAATTATACTATGTCGTATAATTAAGAACTAAATATATTTTTTATATTTATGTATTCCTTGAAAAATATTTTTAATTACGATAAAATAACTAGGGCTGTATCTTCAGTCAAATTCATACCATCTCGTTGCCTCATTTTTTTCAGTAGGCTTTTTGATTTCCCCAGCAGCCATTCTTGTTTAATTTTCTTATTATTTTGAAACGAAAACATCTCATTCGCATATGTTTATGCCCTTAAAAATATAATTTTACAAAATTTGCTTATTTTAAGGTTCTGATTTAAAAGTACATTAAATTATGTGTAGATATTAAAACAAATATAATCGAAAAAATTTGATTAAATATTACACGATCTATATTTAACAATTTATTACAAGAGGCGTAATAGTCAGAAAACGAGTAGAGGAAAATGTCTAAAGATTTCTGTACTGACCTGTTAAATACCAAAGGTCTTTTGATAAATTTTTGTTGAAGAAATATTAAAATGATCTAGAAGTATAATCGCATATAAAAAAAAACTTATACAGAATGCCCACTTATGTCCTGCCGCGGCGGTATTGCTGGGACGGTAATGTTCTATTACAGGCAGTAATATTAGCTCCTGATGAAGGCGGCGTTGAAACGAACTGGAAAAGTGCTGGTGGAACAGATGCTGGTAAGGCTATTGGAAGTGCCGGGGCGTAGATGCTGGTGAAGCTATTGGAAGTGCCGGGGCGCAGATGCTGGTGAAGCTATTGGAATTGGAGAGACTGTTGGAGTTAGATCATGTCTCTGCATTGGTGTCGCTCTCTGTTTGTTCTCGCGATTCCAGAGTCTCCTTTTTAGGTGAAATACGTCCCGCCCACGAAAGTGACACGTGATGTATAGTCACTTCTGTTTGGACGCTTCTAGGTGAAACCCTTCTTCTATTGCTCCAAGTCCCCTTCGCACGGTGTACTTTGAAACCGGCGGCTGGCTTGAGAACTGCGTCGGCATCTTACTGTCGGCTAGATCAAGGGAGGTTAGAGGTTGACTTCCCTTAGGACATCAGTGTCGGGGTGTCTACCCTGGGATACTTTCCCACGAGAAACTACTTGACCGTTGAAACGTGACTCGTTCCCGACGGGAAATGGGTCTTTGGTGAATACCGCCGCAGTCTCTTGCCACCTTCTTAACTATCCATAGAAGAATATTGCCATTGCTTGTAGAGGTTGGTCCGCGGAAGGTACTTTATTAAACCACTTCTACTTTCCACTGTCACCTCGGAAGATGTAAATTCGGTCACCAGGGCAAAATTTCTAACCAGCGTTTCATAAAACAAACTATCCCAGAGCTCAATTACCCTAGAAATTTGTCATCTGCAGTAGCAAGACTCCGCACGTATCATTTCAAAGGTATGAAAATATCTCCTGAGTATTCCCGATCTTACCCTATTTGCAGAAATTGTCCACAAACCCAATTAACACCAGACTATATTTTTTACTGCAAGGCGATTCTTGCATCTCTTTTTAAACCTGATGCATCACCATAGGACATTTTTTACAGTCCTCAAGCTCCAGATCTAACCTCGCTTGTTATTGGGGCTTTTGGACCAATATAGAACTGTACTAAATCCTTAGACAAGACCAGAAGAAAAAGACCTTCTTACCTTCCGAACGGGAGTTCAAAAAAGTGGTGTTTAGGTACAGTAAAGTAGCCATAAATTAGTAAAGTTTTTAAACCAATTATTGAAAAATGTTTATTAAAATCCTTTGGAATTTTTGTTTGTCTTTAAATAATTTTCAGGTGTTTGAAAACATATTAGTTTAATTCTGAGCAAGTGAGTTAATTTCAACCCAATTTTAACCTTGGTAATAAGTGAATTTGAAAATTCACTTCTCATTTGTCTTTCGCAAAAGCCCCACTGTTGCTTGACCAGGGGCGTAGCTACTGCCATAACAGCCTTATCAATGATACGGGGTTCCCAAGCTACAGGGCCTCCAACATGTACAACAACTGCAGTCCTACTAACAGGGCTCCCATATCTAATAAGGGGCCCCGAAGGAATTTCGATACAGGGCCCCCTCACAGTGAGTATGACGTGTTAATAAACACATACTCATGCATTATTTTTGTAATACCTTATACAGCTCGTTCTTAATTCCCTGGCCACCAGACTGCGCTTTCTAGCAAATATGCAAATCCCAGATTTTTGGAGATACTGACCTTGATGTTACTATGCACATTTCATTTTTCCTTTTGATGCTGACTTAGGCACACATCCGTTTATATTTCGTTTCGCTTTCTAAAATTTGTATAACTATTTTCGCTGTTCATTTTATCTTTTTCTCTACAATGTGGTATTATCATTGGATTTCAACGAAAGTGACACTGAATGAGAATATTTGCCGAAAACCGCTGAATTCGACAGTGACTCTGATACGGATTTATCTATTTGTGACAAAGAAATGTAACAAAAATGACGATACAGTTATGTAATGCATGCGGAAAAGCTTTTTGTTCCAAGGAGCAATTCGAGCAATATTATAAAATTTGTAATTTTAATTCTAATTTTCCTATTTTTCAAATTTTTGTAACCAAGAATTTTATAACTTAAGTATTTTTATACAATCTCAATAAAAGAAAATCTACCTTATCATGTTTCCTGTGCTGATTACTAGCTGTACACCTAAATAAGCCATGTATCCACATGAGGTTACAATGGGATTTCACCCTATATATAGCATGTATCCACTAATGGTTACATAGTGCGCCAGAGGGGGTGGGTAACAAATCGATAGTATATTAACTTCAGTTTTCAAAAACGTTAATTATTTTCAAATAACATATTACTGTACAGTGCTTTAACTGTGACGAAAACAAAGAAGGAGAGACATCCTCAGGTACTGAGACACTAAAAGACATCTGTCCTAGTGACGTCACTGATGTAAAGTTTTACGAGTGATTTGACTTAATGTTTGGTTAAAGTCGCACTACATAGCAATACAAGGGCTATTGGTGACGGACCTCATATTTTTTCACCTCGGCCAAATAACTAAGAGGACACCTGAACTTCCCACACACCTGAATCACTCTCCAAATTTCCATACTACTCCAACTGAAGAACTTTGTCTCGACAGATTTAATGTACATCATCCCCTCTACACGGCGTTTCTTTAGTAGCACTAGGACACGAACTCCCGGCTCGCTGATCACGAGTTCATGACCCCATGCTCTATCGGCTACTGCGGCCATAATCTTTACGAGTAAGGTTATTGTGGGTGCTGATGCCACCGGTCTGACGGTGTCAGATCGAGGCCCACGAAATTCATAGTGGCTAAGGGCTAGATGTACGCCTGTTGTTAGCCGTAGCTTTGAGTTCCATTCAGGTGACGATACGATTTGCTTAGGTTCCATCCCAATTTTGAGGGATAACACTCTGAAGATGGTCAGGGGCTCTTATCTATCTCTTCCCCTTTCACCAATCTCACTACAGGACTTGCATCTCGACGGCTTTTTAGAGTATCTCAATGACAAAAACGCTCTATACATTTGCAAACATCCATCTCTTCTCCGGGATTCGAACCCAGGCCCTATGAGACAGCAGTCAGACCATGATCTATCGGCTACTGCAGCCACAATCTTTACGAGTAAGGTTATTATGGTTGCTTATGCCGCCTGTTTGACCTAGTCAGATCGAGGCCCACGAAATTCATTACGGCTAAGGGTTAGAAGTACGCCTGTCGTTAGCCGTAGCTTTGAGTCCCTTCAGGCTACAATACAATTTGTTTAGGTTCCACCCCAATTTTGAGGGAGAACACCCTGAAGATGGTCAGGGGCTGGTATCACTCTTCCCCTTCCACCAATCTCTCTAGAGGTGTCGACGGCATTTTAGAATATCCCAATGACAAAAAGCACTATATATTTACAATCATCCATCTCTTCTCCGGGATTCGAACCCAGGCCCTATGACACAGCAGTAAGCGTCACTAACCACTATACCGGATGGGCAGCAAGAGTAAAGTATACCTCAGGAATAGTTTTTTTCTTTGTATCATTTAATGTAGCAAAAAATTAATAACTCATTTTACACATATAATAACACATTATTATATGAAATCAAAGATTCAGTCATCGCTTTTAGGAAATAATCATAATATGCTTCACAACGAATCTCACATGTTTACGATGGAAGCATTTGCATATACGTTAAGAATACTATTCATAAAAAGAAACTTTTCTGATTAAATAAAGGTTTAGGTTGAGTTCTCAGACCTTCTAATTTGAACTCCCACGTTAATTTCTGTCTCCTCTCCATCCCCTTCTTTGTAGAAAGCTCCAAACGTCGTCGGGGAAAGTCGATCCATGGATCCGGAAGCAGTTATTGAAGCCTGAAACTGCCATCGATTTCTGTAATTACTCTTTCGGACGATCGGGTCCGTCAAAAGTTCAAAAAGTAATTATCAGGAACGTTCGATTTGCGGAGCGAAATCTGTGGAATATCTCGTTGATTCGTTTCTCTCAATGTTCCTGTTACAAGATCATCGATTAGATTTAATCCCTCCATAAGCTCAAATAAGATAAAACTCATTTAAATGCTGTGTACTTATTTCTTTTTGAATGATTGGCTTATATAAGGTATGAGTAAAAATTGAAAAAAAAAAAAAAACATGGGCATTAAAAATTATTTCCTTGCTTGGAGGAAAAGCCTTGATTCACATTTCCTTGCTTTGCATGGAATTTTTGGGCCTTTCCACAAATGCCTTCAGTAGATTTTTGATTTTTCAAGATCTGAGAATCAATGGACAAGCCGAGGGTAAGTCCTAATATTCCAGACAACCTCACTAACTACCACACCACACCAACGGGAGGACGTTTCAGCTCTCGACAGATTTAACATGCATCGCTGCCCTACATGGCGGTTCTTTAGTAGTAATGGGCTCGATTGATTGATTGAATATTAACGTCGCACTGTTCAGCTACACGAGGGCTTTTGGCGACGGACCACGTAATTTTGAACCATGGTCAAGTGACGTGGACGACACCTGAGCTGGCACCCCCTCTCCTAACTACCACACTACACCAACGGGAGGAAGTTTCAGCTCTCGAAAGGGTACTGGGCTCAAACTCGTGACAAGGCAAGCCACGACCCGATACTTATACCACTCGGCTACCGCAGCCACCATTTACAAACCGATAGTAATATAGCAAAAACAATCTTAGTTTTTATTGTATTGAGTTTCTGTACATCAATTAATAGATTGAATCACTAAAATTAGATCAGTGGTATTCAACCTTTTTTTTCATCCTGGCCACATGCATACGACAACTATTTCTCGTGGGCCGTAACATGAGGGTTAACGGGGGAGGGGGCGGACGCTTTAAGATCAAAGACATTAAAAATGCATAAATTGATAAAAATATTAATAGTTTTGGATTTCATTTGAAACTATATTTAACTCCATCAAACTCAACTCACAAAAAAGGGGGCATTTTTTTACCCACTTATGGGGTAATTTCGATTTCCTTTCGTCAATGATCCGAAATCCCCAATCAACAGATATTTTGTTGTTGAAAAAAGGGGAACTGAAAGATTTGTGCTTAGTGGTATAGGGACGAGCAAAATTGTATATTTTTTTAACTATAGTATTTCCATAAAAAAATTAAACATGTTGTTGATCCATGTTTGCTTTTTCTACGAAACAATCAAGATCTCCATTGTCTTAAAATAACAAATATTTTTAGATATCGTTCGCTAGGAAGGCATTAATTTAAAAATTAGTTTCACCCATAAAATAGTCGCTATTCTACTGTTATTTGTTAACACTAACCGTTACAATTACAAAAGTAAAAAAAGTTATCCCACAATTCTTACTAGCATCACATCGATAGCAAAATCAATATATGGGATTGCTTGATTGATAGAATTTCTCGCTAAATTTTTAATACATTGTTCTTAAATAATTGAATTTGTTAGTGATACGGGGTATGACCGGGCCACTCAGAAAGGTCCGGCGGACCGCAGGTTGAGTATCGCTGAGTTAGATGCTTAATAATCAACGAAATTAAACATAATAAAATTGTTAGTTATATTAATTACAATGTTTGCATAATTAAGATTACTTTTTCTAATAATTTTATCCTAACATTTTAAAAAACTGAAACTAAATCTCACGCGAAATAATTCTTTGGTTGCACTCCCCTGCTGTACAGGGGGATTCACTACCAGAGTAACAAACTTTCAGGATATGTAGGGGACACAGAGACGACTCGAAATCACATAGGAATGCAGGGCCGCAAATGCCTTAGTTGCGAGTTATGGTGCAAAGAAGCAGAGAAAAAGAACAGAAACAGTAACACATTAATGAGGCTAAAAACATTTAATTGAAAGTTTGTGCTAGAACATTTGTTCTAAATTACAACCAGAAACAGTCTGGCAGGCCTGACATTGGCTCTGCATGGAAATTCTTACTTTCTGGTAAATTCCTCCTGGCAGTCTTGCAAAAAAGGGCACTGAATGGAAGGTTTCGTGAACATCGATCCTGCTGGAAGTCGTCCTTTGCGATCCGTATCCCGAAGTAGGAAGATGAATTCGCATTCACGTGTCGACTCGCAACTCGTATAATTGACGTGCTGATCACGTTTGCAGCTGCGGATTGCAATGAGCACGCCACTCGATTGTTGTACCAGTAACGTTACTCGAACAGGCGTGTTCCACATCACATGACCTTTGCAAGTGTGAACAGAAGGTGAGATGAGTGTGGTTCTCGTCACATGGTGTGCGAGTCGTCCGTTCCTTCAGTTGAAGATCTCATCGCTCGAATATTTGTAACTGTTGGAAGGATACGTGATATGCTAGGATCCTTCTAGAACGTAAGGAACTCGATGCAACACCGCTTTAGTCCTGCCATATGACTTATGGTTGCAATTTCCAAGCACTTGTTTTAGTGCAACATTTCAATAAAAAATTTTCTGTTTCACTAATGTGTTGCTGTTTCTGTTCTTTTTCTCTTCTTCTTTGCACCGTAGCTCGTAACTACGGCATTTGCACCACTGCATTCAAGTGTGATCCCGAATCCTCTCTGTACCCCCCTACAAGCCATTCAAGTTTATCAGTTTGGTCGTGAATCACCTTGTTGCTACAGTTTCTTATCCCAAATGTGGAGTATATATATATATATAACTTAGCTACACCATCTCCATAAAAAACCTCTATAAATATGTCAAAAATTAACTAAATTATAACACAAGCAATTGATATTTTTGTGAGTCCATGTGATAAATATCTCCCACCAACAGATAATTTAAGAATTTGTTTAATTTTTTCTTACTTTTCCTAGCTTTTTGATTTCTTGTTTACATATAAATTAAAATGCTACATTACTGAAAGACCAATAACGTCTGGGTTTAAAGAGAATTTCTATTTTCCAATCCGTAGTCAAAAACTTTTTTAGAGAGATTTTATCTGTCATGTAAAAAATTCCTATTTGTATTTTATTTGATTAATGTACACAATAACATGTTTTCTGTATTAAAAATACACACTTGTTTTGTAAATACTTTTATAGCAAAGCTACGGAGACATCTGCTTCATGGATTAAATACTAGTAGAGTTCCAGGATTTCACAGCTTAAGAATTATATAGTTCTTTTGATTTAAACAAAATGCATGACAGACTCTAAAGCTGAAAAAGATAACAAACGCCAAGCCTCTACTCAAGGAATGAATAAACAAGTAAATATATATAACTTAAACTGAATATATATGCGAACCAAGCGCTAAATTTAACAGTGCATCTCAAATTCAATCTACGTTGCTACTACAGAAAGAGTTAGGCATAAGCTAAACTTATTTCTCTTTTAATACCTTCTCCAGAAGAGGTGAGCATTATTTTATGTATTAAGAGATAAATAATAGGATTATTTTTTTTCCGCACATTCTTTTAAAAAGGGATGGCTCTTTTTATTTATTTTCTGCTGACAAAACATATCATAAACGTGTATTCATTTTTATGATGTGAAAAAACTGCGCGATGTTGCAGGTTTTCCATTATAATTATTGCCTCATATCATAGTCTCCACTTTTCGCCACCGGCACCTCTTTTGGACCAGTCAGCATTTTCTAGAACGTCGAAATATCACGGTGTTTTGTAGCTATCGCTATTTTTTTTTACCCAAGAGGTCTTGAGCTCATCTAACTAGGGCTTAGAGCTGTTGAACCGGCCTTTCGGGAAGACCAGGGCTCGGGAGAATACTAATCTATCGACATTTATTTACGAACAAGAAAAAAAAAATCCCTTGCACAAGAAAAGGATTTTTGCAAATTACTAGCCGTTATCTGCCCGCTTCACTGAGTATTCCATGGCAGTGTACGACTGTAGATACATTTTAAAGTATTGAATTCTAATCTTAAATTTTAAAATTTGTTTATTCAAAAAATTTTTAATTTAATTCTGAAAAGGAAATTAAAATAAAAAAATTCTTACATTTTAAAAAAAAAAAAAACGACGCACCAAAAGGGTTGGTGGAAAAAGACCACACCAATGAATTAAAATTGGTGTCCAATAATAATAAGGGGGCTCAGCGCATAGAAAACCCCCCTCAGCGGTGTCAATAAGAAGTGATTCTCTATTTAAAGTTTTTTGCATTTTCGATTTAGAATACCTTTAAAAAAAAAAAATGCCGCTGTAGGATTCGAGCTCAAGAGCAACTAAGGTTTGAAAAAGGTCGATCATTGGACTGAAAAAAGTTGAGTTTGGTGTTTTATGGCGCAAGAGCCATTTTTGTATCTGCCCAAACATTCATGGGTCTGTGGTCTGGACAAAAAGAAGGGGAGAATTGAATGACAAGATGGAGGTCAAAAATAGAAGGATCCTGGGGTACCCCAGGGTCGGCCCCCGTGTTTATAAAAAATGTAAACCTTGGGGAAAAAGGAAAGATCACTGGGGGTCCTCGGGATTTGCCCGTCCCCACCAAAGAAGGGGGCCCCGGGGTGGACTAAAAGAGGCAGGGGGGCAAATCGGAAAATCCTCGCCCTATGGGTGAAGCGATGCGGCTTTTAAAAAGATGCTAAAAAGAATGAGTGAAAAGGGGGGGGTTGCTCTGGGTACCCGTCGACCTGGGCCAACACTGAAGGACCGTTTTGCGTCAGATACTGTCAAAACGTCTGATTCATCGTTATAAACCATCAGACGACTACACGCCCCGGTGTTCACCATGACCTTTCCCAAAGGGTGATAGAGAAATTTTCTCTCTGCCGACCGCTACCCCCCTGCCTTTACGCCTAAATTTCGGCAAATTCGTGATGCAGTTCGGTCAGATTGAAATTGCTGACTGGGGACCGGGGTGTTTGCGACAATCCCTTAACTGTGTCCTGACGTATCGAGGATTGTCTGGAGAATCCTGGGCGCATGCGATCCTGCTTTCATATTGCACGCCACACAAACCCTCCCCGAGTTATTGTCTGCGGCGCCATTTCTTTGCAGGGACCCCCTTTTGGGCTCATTAGAGCCCCCTTACAGCACAGTGGTATGTCGACGACATTCTGAGAACTGTTTTGCTACCATTCCTTTGCGTACCCGGGTTTTTTTTGGATTCTGGGGCCCCAAAGGGTTTTGGTTTTCAATTCTTTTAAAAAACCAACTTGGGGCCTAAAACCCTTTCGGGGTAGCCTTTTCCTTTACCACCCCCCTTTAAAAGTTGATTTCCACAAACCCCGTCCTTGACGAATTTCTACAACACAAAAGAAAGATACTTGCCAAATTCTAAGTCTGTAGGTGTGTGACGTTTGGGAAATTGTTGGGTAGCGCAAGAGTTAAGAAATAATGATTGATTACGTCCCCCCACAGCTATTAATTACATTGAGTACATTTGGTTATATGTTATTCAAAATATTGACTACTTCCATTCTACAGAATATATTATTTGTGAGGGAGAAGGCAAACGCACAAAAGTTTTTTTCCCACTGTTTAAAAATGGATTGGCTTTCCACTATGTTGGAGAGGGGGTGGTCGCTTCTTACACCTCGAAAGACACTCAGGGTTCCAGCTCGCAGGAAATGTTATTTTCTTTCGGCCATCGGTTGTCAGTGCGATGTCAGATGAAAAGACTCCGCAATATTTTAGAGGTGCTCGTGTGAAAATTAAAGGGGTATGCTATCAAAAATGAAGTCGATTTTTCAGCTGTGAGGTGGAAAACGTTGCAAGGTCTAATGGTTGAAAAACGGGAATTTTTATCTATAATGCCCTTGCAACCCACTTTGGAGTTGATTTCCGCCAAACCTATTCATATCACCAGATACCGATATCAAATATTAAACCTTAGTAGACGGTTCTTAAGAGGTCTCAGGGATATTAACTTTTTCTCGAGGGGTGAAAATATAAACAATTTTCAAAAACAGGTATAATTCTTTTAAATTTAAACTAAATAATTCGAATCCTTACATATTATTTACAAAGGATTATGGCTTCATAATAGTACAAAATGTTTGAAATATAATCATAATTTTTAAAAAATTAAAAAGATATGCATGTAAAAAATATTAAATAACTTTTGCGTTGCGTCCCTTTTTTCAAAAATAGTAGCCTCTGATGTATAAAACTTTATAGAATTATAAAATGTATCATACTCTTACGCCCTACATCATTTAAGATTAATAAATCTTTTGTATTTAAAAATATTTGAGAAATATTGAAATTTTTTTTAAAAAAATTCGGAAATGTAATTTTTTAATTTTTTAAAAAGTATACTTTATTATTCTACTAATCTAAAATTACTACAGTGTAATAAAAATACATTTAACTTTAAAAATCAACTTATAGAGTAGTAATTAAAGCTACTATTTTAGAAAATAGTTGCACAACGAAAAAACATTTATTTCTTATAGAAATGTTTTTTTTCATATGCTTAAAATTTTTTAAAATTATGATATATTTTTAAAAAATTTTTTACGTTTCTGAAGCTCCATTCCTTTTAAAAAAAATTATAAAAGATTGTTTTTTAAAATTTCAAAAGTTATATATATTTGAATATTGCTTATATTTTCAGCCCCTAGAGAAAGTAAACACCCATGAGACTTCTTAACTGAATTTTCTAAGTAGAAAATTAAATTTAATAACTATGATTATAAAATTATAATTCTTATTAAAATGAGTGTAAGGCAAAAAGAAATATCACTTTTGTCGTAAAAAAAAACATTAAGAATCTATCGCTAACTTTTAAAATAAACACAACTTAAAGATGCTCTAAAAACTACTATTTTTTTCTTGTATAAATTTTTATACTGAAGTAACATATGGCCAAAGGGCCGTTTTCAAGAGCAAAAACATTAAAAGATCACACCCTCTCTTTCCTGAGTAATACGCCAGTGACGCGTGGGAACCAAAGAAAACAAGTTGACCTGTCAGAAGCACGCGCGGAAAACAGATTCTAATCCGGTGTCCACATTAATCTGAAAGGCGAGATCCAGAGCCTACAAAAACAAGTTTTACTTGAATTAAATCGATATACTAAGTGGAAGGATATATTTTTGTCAAAAGAAATAGTTTTTTAAAAAAATTGTAAGAATACCAATTCGTTCTTCATCTTTGTTTTAAGTCAAATTCTTTTAAATTGTTTGTGACTTTGAATCAGATAATTGTTTTGTAGAATGCAAACCGTCAAATACAATTGTTCAGTGACACTCAGTAGCGTTAAATCAGCCTTTGAAATGTTTGCAATCATTAATTTCGCTTTACCATATTACAACTCAACTCCTTTTTTTTTCAATCCGATATCGTTTGCTGTCTGATAGCTGTCTCGATTCTCGGAGTTTTATTTATCAAAGCTGATGCTTCAATAAATTGTATTTTGCTTCTCGCAGTGCAGTAAATTTCTTTGTTTTGCAATTTCTAGAGGTTGGAGGGAAAAAATTCGTATAAAGCATTTTAGTACATTATTTATGCACATACGCAAAACCCCAAAAGCCAATTCAAGAAAAATTCAAAAGAATAATAAAAAAATTTCTTTTTTTCCAAATGCTCTGTCTATAATTTTTCCCGAAAGAGACCCCTTTGTAGAGGAGCTGATGCCCTTAAATTCTCGATTAAAACCCCCTTTTTTGGGTGGTATGTTATAGAATGTGGTGCCAGCTCAGCTATCGGCCTCGTCACTTGATCAAGGTTCAAAATTACGGGGTCCATCACAACTTTAAAGTACTACGTTAATAAACTCTCACTCCCTCACCAATTATATAATTTTCAATGAATTATATATATACAGATAAATAATTTTAATGAATTATATATGCACATATGTATAATTTTCAACGAATTATATATATACATATATATAATTTTCAACGAATTATATATGTAAATATATATTATTTTCAACGAATTATATATGTACATATATATTATTTTCAACGAATTTTATATGTACATATATATATATAATTTTCAACGAATTATATATGTACATATATATAATTTTCAACCAATTATATATACATATATATAATTTTCAATGAACTATATATATATATATATACATATATATAATTTTCAATGACTTATATATATTATTTAATACTGCATCGTGGGGAATATATTTTCTGTGTTTTCTATAACTCTCAATACCTGCTTAGCATTCCTCTTTGTATTGGTATGAGCAACGATTTTTTTAAAATATTTTTTTTTTGAATAACATTTATTGAAAACAGATTTTAGGTATTCTAAATTATTTATTGGGCTGATATTTATGAAATTCAATATCAAATGTATATTTGAATAAATAAAACCTTTAAAGTGAATATAAAACTGAAAAATTCAGCTGACTTTTTGAAACTGGAAGTAAATATCATTTCTAATCTGGTAGCACGAAAGTTCCATTTCAGAAACCTTGTTCTGAATGATAACGATGTTTTATTTACAGATTTCACTACATAGTATTCTAAAGCAAGTCTCTTTTCTTTTCAAATGCCAAAATTTTTCTGGCAATTTATAAGCAAACTCGCCAACACGAACTGTTTGAGCAGACTATATTAATGGCAGGGGGAAACTCATTTCAACCAGATATTTAGAGATTACCATAAGAACACTGTTAACTGATCGCTATATTTTGAAAATTCGATAAAAATTTCAAATTCCTTATTAATTTTAGTGTTTTTTTCTTTGTATTCATTATTCATTTCTGGATGCATATAGATTTTTAAATATCACAAATTAATTAAATATATATATATCTGATTTAATATCAAGTTTTAAAATGATCTTTTAAAATTTAGAAAAAAATTCATTTATGTGTTTTAATACTTTTGATCATAAGTCGTTTTATCTAGACCATGGCTTGGAACCGTAAATTTTTCGTTCCGGTTTAGTTAAATATATATATATATATTGTGACGGGCTCACACGTCTTTTCTTTAACATAACCTCTGGGTTCTTTGACGGCCAAGATTAATGGCAACTCTTTTCCAACCAAAATCCAAGAAACGAAATGTGAATAATAAATGCAAATAAGATAGCTTTTAAAAGAACAGAAGTTTCAGTAAGCAGTATGGCAATTTGGGGAAGGTTATGTTTGGAAGAGATACGAGCGTGAATTGAGAGCCTATCATAAAGTTACCAGGATATCCAGCCATTGCTACAAGGTGCATACCATTGCAAGCGTGCCCAGACGTTTCCTTACAGTGAGTGAATTTAGTTTGGATTAAGGTAGGACTGATTATTTGATATTAGGACTTGTAATATTATCAGAAGTGAGAGTAGGCGGATAATATAATTATTTAGATATAGTGGTCTAAGTTACGCGATTTGGTTTAACTATATTTGTGTGATTGATCATTCTTGATTCTCATTTATATAAATTTATCTAAATTGTTAGAGGTTTAAGTTATATTCTTAATAAAGTTGTATTAAGAATTTAAAAATGTCTGTTCATTTTGAGAATCCCACACCTCTAACTCACGCTGACAATCAAAGATATGGTCACCAAAGAGGAGCCATATCACAATATATATATATACATCGGTTCTCAATTCCAGTTTTCGCTCTGCCGAAAATAACGATTTTCAGTTTTCTGCTCAGTTTCGAATGAATAATTGTATTTTATGTATATTCTTACTTGTATTATTCTGCCATGAGCAAAAAAACGTAATTCTATCAAAATTTAAAAGATTTCTAGTAGTTTCATTCAAAACTGAAAAAGAAAAGATGGAACATCAAAAGAGGAATCGAGAAGCAATGTACATGTAATGATGATAATTATATGGTTGACATTAAATTAGAAAATATCGATAAGTTGGTTACATAAGAAAATGACTGAAGATATATCTAACCGAAATAAATCGATATTTTTTTCAGTTCAGTTCTGGTATTCGTTCCAACTGAAATAGCGGTTTTTTTCGGTTCAGTTCCGGTTCGAAGCCCTAATCTTAACACGTACCGTTTATGTACGGTCGAGAAATTCTAATATATGCTGGTCCTTAATGCTGCTACAAATAAGACCAAGGACCAATATCTAGAGATGTGTAGAAATCTTTCGTATTCTTTTCTTCGCTTCTATTTCAGCCAATACGCGCTGGTAATTTACAACTCAACTCTCTAGCTAGTTTCTACTTGTGTCTTTCGTTTTCCTTTGTTCTGTACTCTCGTATCTCAGCGAAGTCTGACATCTTGTGTCAAATTTCCCTTGGGATGCGCAATGAAACTGCGCGCCTCATTCGTAAATAAAAGCTGAGAAAGGTTACTTGAAGTTTTTCAAAGAGTATTTCAAAATAAATTTGATGAAAAATATGAATTCTTAAAAATTTGTGGCTTAAAATTTATTTAAAAGTTAACCAAAAAAAATATATATATGAAGTTTTTTCACACACTTTCAAAAAGCTTCCAAAAGGGACTGCTCATTCTGTTATGAAAATCCTTGCAATGATTTTCACAAAGATTTATCTTCTATATTACACGTCAAAAAGTTGTAGAACAAAAAAAGAAGAAAAGAAAAACTAGCTTTTACCGTGTGCTAAGTATTTATGGATAAAATTCTGATAAATAGCGAAAAACAAAATTTAATTTATAACCTAAAAATTTTCAGATAAGGAAATCCGGTTCTTAGGATTTTATCGCAACCATCGCCAACTCTATTAATAACTCACCAAGTTGGCAATCCCGATTTCCTATGTGTCGTACGAGCTGAATTGGTAACCATGTGCTTCGTTTCATATAATGTCGCCAATAGTTTGCGATAATACGTAAGCACCGGAAATTGTAAGACCTTACAACATTATAAAACTGAATCCACGAACAAGAGATGAATTGGAAACATGGGCAGAACAAAAAATTGAAGCCAACAAACATCCTAAGAGCGTTATTCAGTTCTTTTCTTTTTTTTTACACATTAAAACTCCAAAAAATTTAGAGATGCACCCTGGGATTTCCAGGTTCTTTTTTACCCACCTTCTTCCTAACCAATGCTTACCTTTATCGTGCTTTATTCACTATTTTTCTAGAGTACAGATATGTATTTAACAACTATTGGCATGATACAATTAAGTAGTCTGCAATATGTGTTTCGTGCGGCTTGGTCAAATAAGGCTTTTGAGCCAGTAAAATCAACCAAATTTGGAGTGGGAGGGGATTCAAGAGTACTTGGATGCGGATAAAAATCTTTTGGGTATGCTTTGCAAGCAGTTTTGTTTTATTTCTAATACAGAGTTTGAAATTTTTATTTTTGAATCCTTAAGCCATTATTTCAATAATACATTTTTATATACAATAGTTCAAGAAATTAAGGAGATAATTAGACTTCAAATAATTTTAATAATAATACATATGATCATGTGTTTCGTTAAAAGCAGGCTTCGCGCTTACTAATTTCAAATTAATTTATTTGCAAAGCATATATATTGCTTCATTTTTTTTTTGAGAATATTTTTCCTGACGAAAGAAAGTAATATTATTTTACTTTTATTCTACATTACATTTAATGGGTTATTCGAAAATAGCTACAATAATAGTTTTGAAACACGAAACTCGGGAACTTTTCAAATTCATCATTATTTTCTTAATAACTGAGCAGTTTTTATATTTGTTTATTTTATTTTCTTCTCTATTGCTTCGCGTTGCTTAATTTCCTTATAAAAACACCACTACCAAAAAATAACCTGTTAGCGAACGATATTCTTAAAATATAAAACGTTTATCGTAATAGCGTTTCTTAACTCTTTATCTACCGACGGCACTTATAAGTACCACTCAATTTAAAATTACAGAGAATAACTATTTTTACGAATACTCTGACGATACTTAGCAGGAATATTCTTTGAAATCCACTCTTCCAATATATATGGCAGCACGCGTTCTATTATAAGTATTTTAGAGGGGAAGGCGAACAGTTTTATAGCAAAAATAGCGTTTTCAGCGGATTCCGAAGATTGTCATTTTTGTGCCGAAAAAATAGTTAATGTCAAAAGGTAAGTGTCCTTTTTTTTTTTTTGTATGTTAATGAAGACCTTAGAAAATGATTTGACTATTTATTTCAAGTGAACAGTGTATATAATTAATTTCACAGTTGAATATCTTTAATTAATTAATTAGCTCTAACGGATTAAATTTCCCAAATTTGAGTATTTTGTTTACGTACATCCCTTAATTTTCAATGCAGTGATTCAAAAAAAATTACATGAAAAAAACTGCAGTAAATCACAATGCGGTAGATAGAGGGTTAAACTTCTTATTTCTACCATTTGTTAAAGGGTGAGGTAACGTCGTTTTTTCATTGGCTTTAGCTTACATGCAAAAAAACAAGTTTTACAGGGATAAAGCTGCATTTTTATTAATTCAGCTAAAAATCCGTCTAGCAAGTATAATATTTTTAATGAACCGGGTGCAAGAAGTATCTAAAAACTTAAAAAATTTGTTTGTTTGTTAGAGCCAACCATTCAGTAATTTTTTACTCATTACAATTTGACCTCCAATGAAAGAATAATATTTAACAAAAACATATTTTAATCTAAAACAGAAAAGAAATATACCAAAATCGAGGCACATTTTTTAAGTACTGAACATTATAATTGAGCAATTCTTAAACTTCCGATCGTCGCATCCCCCTTTATATATCAGCGTGTCATCGCAGACTCCCCAAAATCCTAAACATCCCTCCCCGACTTAATACTCGGGATCAAAATACAAGTTCTAGTAGAGTTTTTTTAATGAGGAAAATGTACCTATCTTGTATGGCACATCTTTCAATTTTTCCACGAAGCCTTTCAGAGTTTGTAAAAGAAGAAAATCTCAACATTACATGAGAAACTCCGTGGACCTCCAGGGACTCACGGACCACAGTTCAAGAACCGCTGTTATAACATTATTTTCTCTTTAAAACAACGTTCTTCAGTCAGAGGACAATGGTGCACTGTGGACTATGCCAGTGTTTCTCAAACTGTGGGGCACGCCCCCTAGGGGCGTGAAAACCCTACGAGGGGGGCGCGAGCATATTGAAAATTCGAAAACAAAAAAATTATTCAAACAAATTATTAACTTACTGAAAGTAAACAAATACATTCTGACATAATAAAAAATAAAATACTATTTTGAAGTATGATACACTTATAAATGTATCAGTACTGTGCACATTCTATTTTATAATTAATTTAACAATACTAAGTTAAGGGCATGTTTAATAATTACCAGCAACCTCATGGATTTGTCATATATAAAATTATATGCCAGCATTATCACTTATCTGGATAATTTGTACGGTTTATATAATTAATCCCTTAAATGCCGATTGAAAATTATGCGATTCGTTCCCCAATGCCACCGTTTAACACATATGTAAGTGTATGTGGTGTATTGAGGGGAGGGGAGGGGTAGAAAAAGAATAAATAAGCAAATCCTTTGAAATATAAGTAAATCCTCCATAAACACTATAAAGGTCATTTTATTGCTTTTTAAAGCCTTCGGAATAATTTTATGGATAGCAGTTCACAGAAGGATAGTACTTCGGAAAGACGTATATATATGTCCGGGGCAATTAATACACTGGGTGAGCGAGACAGTTATATACGTCGGAGGGTCTTAAGAAGTTCCAAGTCGTATTGAGGGCTTAGCGTCAAAGTAGTTTTTTTATAATTTAATCCATCGTTATTGTATGGAGGGGGGCGCGATGCAAATTATGATTAAATATTGGGTCACAAACATCGAAAGTTTGAGAAGCACTAGACTATGCGTTATTAAAATTCTTACATGAAATTGTTTATGGAACTAATTTAAGGTAATATAAGTGCACATATAAAAATTGAAACTTTTAAATTGATTATACTGCTGTATCATTACTTTAATAAAATCACCATTAGATTAAATTATAAACAAGGATAAATCATTAAAAGATTATAAAATTTCATTTACGCAATAAAATAAATAAATAAAACTCGGTGAATTATTTTGCTTTGAATAAAAAATCTTTTTTTGTGATTTTTTTAAATTGATCAAATAAAATATATTTTTCATTAGACATCTCAAGCATCAGAATGGATCATTCATCGATAAAATAGGAGAAAAATTAATATCCAAAGCAAAAAACAAAATACAGGGTGCTTCATAAAGAAGTATACAGTTTCAATTCTCTATAAATTAAGAACAATTTAAGACATTATATGTTACTTGCAACAAAATTATATGGGTTTATTTAAAGTTTTATTAGAGGCGATCACATATGTTCTATGTGTGAGCCCTTAGTCTTTCGACACGTATAAAGCCGTTAATCCATTTCGACCCAAACGCGTGGTAAGGTATCTGAATCAAGTCCATCGACATCGGTTGTGATACTTTGTTTCAACTCCGCTAGATCAATAGGAAGGAAAGGGACCTCACCAACGGGAGGACGTTTGAGCCTCGACATATTTAACGTGAATCGCCCCCCTATGCTCGGCGGGTCTTCAGCGGTACTAGGTTCCTACTCATGACATGAAGGCCTATAACTCTTCATGTAGTGTAGTGACGAAATTTGAAAGGGAGATATTAATCCGTATATTATCTTTGTCAACTAGAAACAAGTAATATAAAAAAAATGAAGCCATTTCCTACTTAGGTCAACAAAGAAAATTTATTTTAGTTAATTAAATTTAATTCGTGAATTAACATTTGAAGAAACTGTATCAACATCAAGTGTCACCCACTACAAGTTTTAAAAAATATATTTGAAGCCAAGAAAAAATTCGTTAGAAAAACTGACTGGCACCATCTGTTCTAACTTCGTCTGTAATAATGCAGAATAAATTTAAAATTAAGAACAAAAATTTAATTAATGAATTAATATTTGAAAAACTGTATTAACATCAAGTGCCATTCATTACAAGCTTAAAAATGCATTTGAACTTCAGTGGATGAATAAAAAGTATTTTATTATTAACGATTGAAAATTTGAACAAGATATATATATAAGGAGAGAGTGAACTAATGGTAGGAATTGAGAAATGAGATACGTTTCCAGTAAATCTTCGAATGGCCTGGCCTTAGTGTAACGTCAATGCAAAATATATATATATATATATATTTGATAATATTAGGCAATTTTAAAAGTTTTATCAAGTAAATAAAGCTCAGATTGAATCGAAACCTTTCTCCTCCACAAGATCGGCATTACAATGGGTGTAAATTCATGGCCTGTGAAGTATTTTGGTCCTTAGATATATTTTGGTCATGGTATTATATATATTTTAAAACTTACTTTTTACTGGTATGAAAAGATTATTTTTAACAGCAGTATAAACGGCTAAATGTAAGACAATTTTTATTCTTTAGTCGAAATTTCTTTTTTACTTTTTCCGTGGTACCCTAATGGTCATGGCCGCGGATTAACAGCCGGTATGTCATGAGTTTGATCCTAATACCTCTGAAAACCCGCCAAGTAAAGAGACTGATGTATACGTTAAATTTACTGAAACTCAAAGTCCTCATATTGGAGTGGGGGAGAAGTTCGGAAAGGGGTGCAAGCTCAGGCGTCGTCACTTGCCCGCGGTTCAAAACTACAATGCCGATGATCCTCTTGTAGCTTTCTATATAATGCTACATTAATATTCACTCATTCACTGTAGGTGAAAATAATCACAATAACCTCTCTTCCCAAAAGCAAATAAGAACGGCGTCATTAAGAGAATAGAAAAATTTACTTTCGTTTTTACCCTGTTTGCATAAATAACGTCCGGAAATAAACATAAGAAAATGTAGAATAAAATTATACTAAATGAATCAATTGTATAAAATAAATATAATATATTTGTACCCATAGATAACTAAGAAAAATTTCAATGCTAACATTTCACCAGGAAAAATTGAATGATAATTCCTTTCTTGAGTTACAACAATACTTGTTTGTTTACTATACTTCTTAAACTTATAAGTCGTGTGTATTTCTCAAGTCATATAACAGACAGGCTATGAATATCAACTCATTATCTCGAAGGGGGAAAAAAACCCAATCCTAATCACTACATATCATACCCTAAATTCACAGAACAATATTTGTCCCTCCAATCTCAGATCTTACTTAAGTCACAATTCCTGATGAGTTTTGTGTTTTCTCCCAAACATAAAATGAGGAAAGTCCTCCTGTCTGTTTGAGTGTATGATTAATCCTTTGTCCGACTACATTCGATGTCGTTAGTTGCTATGACGACGAGAGAAGCTCATTGTGGTGCTCGAGACTGTTGTGTGTCGTGGGGAGTCTTTTAAAATGTTCCTCGAATTATCTTGGGGAAGAATGTAAACTGGATTGATGAAGGGTATCATTAAGACCAGGGACGGGGAAGAAAGAGGAAGGATTTGGATTTTGTTTTAGTGAAAGTAAGAGTCATTCTGTCCTGTAGAGATAATTAATATTTATGGGTGCTTCTAAGGCATTTTTTTCTTATTAAAACATATTTTTCTTGTAGTATAAATGAGTTATTAATAACAAAAAAAAATTAAGTCAATTCCTACTTAGACCAGCAAAGAAAAATTTTATTGTATCTACTTTTTATTAATTCTTATTAATACTTATTTAAATTGTTACAATTAATATAAATATGTATATAGATATGACAGAATCACAACATTAAGTGGTGATTAATTTTTATTAATTATCATTAAAGTATCGTATTGTCATCCTAAACAATCGTGTATATAAGATTTCAGTTCAACCGAATGCTTTAAAATGTGAAAAAAAAAAACCCTTTTCAAGTTCTGACAAAAGTCTCCAAAATGGTCTCTAAGTCGCCAACGAGGCTGTATTTGTAATTCTTTGAATAATTAGTTTTAATCAATTAATTTTTATTAATTATAATTGAATTATTGTATCGTCATCCAAAATAATCATGTATATTAAATTTCAGCTCAATTGAGCGCTTTAAAATGTATTTTATGAACGATTGAAAGTTCCACCAAGATAAATAAATAAACACATAAATAAATAAATATAGAGAGAGTGTGTGATTTAATGGTGTAGGAATTGAAAAATTAAAGGTAAAAGAATTAACTAGCTTGAAATCTGTAGGAAAAAAGGATACCACTGTCTAAAATAACCCCCATTGTACAAATTATAGTCATACTCATTGCTCCAATTGCAAAACTGTAATTTACATGTTGTGAGGGATTGGAATCCCCCTCTTTCCAGCCTAGAGATGTGTGGGAGAAAGGGAAGAAACACTAGCCATATTCAAAAACAATCCATTTATTGATCAAACAATTTACCAACTCAATTCAAGTCATTTCAAAGAGAAGAGATGTCCATATATATAATTCTAAGCAATATGTATATTAACACAGAGATGCACGAATTATGAAAAGACTATTGTTATGAATTTTGTGTAAATAGTGTAAATAATTTGTATTTGGATGTGTAATGCATTTATATTACTCTACGTTATATTTATTGTGCGTTAAGTTTGTAATATTCACAAGCAATGCCGTCCCTTATGCTATAGTGGTGACTCAATGAGAACTAGGTGAAATATTCGTGATAGAGCCAAATTGGCATCATTCTTGGTGACCGAGTTGGTGGCCCATTTGGCGATCATTTGGGGGATATTGGCGACCATGTTGGTGAGTTCGGGACCCTCTTGATTTTTCTAGAAACTTGTGGAGAAATACACCAATTTCACTCCCTATGACGCAAGAAGGATTTTTCTGGAACTTTCCGCTGGGCCTATAAATAGAGATGCTCACCGAAACGAGAGTCCGTCTAGTTTCAATCAGCGATTAGTGAGAATTGTTTTGACAAGCGATTAGCTCGGCTGTGCTTGTGAATAATATTTTACATACGTGTATTTTAAACTCTGAAAATTGTGCTGTTGAAGGTGTAAAGACCTTCTGAGATTTATTCTGCGAATAATCGCTGTTGAGTCCTGTGTTTAAAGGACTGTATTTTCTATAATAAATTCTCATCAGTCTTAAGTAACCGTCTCGTACTTTGTGACTGATTTGCATAAAATCCTCAAACTCTGATCAACGTATCACTATCAATATCAACCCTCTTATTACAGGATCACACACACACAAATCTACTATCCCACTTAACACTAATTCAACTTTAGTGGCCAATCGTCACTTTAATTCTTTCACCTATCAAATATTTAAAATACTCTAGAAAATGTTATAATACCTGATAAGTAGCAATCTATCCTATCTCCTTACTTTTTATCTCTCCTTTCTCTCGCTAGCTTGAAAGCTTAGACTATATATAGTAAACTTAATTTAAATATCGAGGTTTCTTCTTCAAAGGGTTGGTTGTGAATAAACACGAATTGATAGCCCAAAGATTTCCCAAGAGGATTAAATGAACGTACGCGGATAGATCTGTCACAATGTATTATGTAGTTCTATTTATTTGTTGTTGTTTTTTCACAAAATTCGTTCCTGGCGCTCTTTTTCAGTTAAATTCCTCCCTGAAGCTGCATCATCTAACACTTCATTGATAAAATCCTCATATTTTGATAAACCTGCAGCTTTCTGGTAAGTTGAGTATTTAACTCCGTTGGTTGTTAATAAGCCTTCGTATGATACAACGCCTTTCCTCTCACGCAACGATTCCAGTCGTTTTCTGTGAGTTTTCAATAATGTACTATCGCAACCGTATTGGCGACAGTACATGAAACGAAGCACATAGTTGCCAATTCAGGGCGTGTGACACATGGGAAATCGGGGTTGCCAACTTAACGAGTTATCTTGAATGCTGACATTGTTGCAACAACACATAATAAAATTATTATACCACAAAAAAAACCGTTTTTATAGAGAGACATATCAAAAATCCAAAAAGGAAATGATAAATTTTACGTGGATATTGTATGGGGAAACACTTAATCTTTCTTTAAACATTACTTATTTGTTTGAATTTTAATTATAATCAGATCATTTCCTGAGATTTTTTAAAAAATCTATTTTGCATTGCTGATCTTTTCTTTATTGAATAATTTATAGTGTATTAAAGTTTCATTGAAAATTAACGAATTTTAGGTCAGGATCAAGTGATGAAGAAAACATTTTTGCCACATTTCGTTTCCAATAGATAAGAACATTAGGTCGGATGAATTTTTATTTTGTGATATTCCAGATAAAGTATTTTATACTATTATTTTTTTTATTATATAAAAGCTGCATTTGGCTTCAGTTTAAATGTAAGCGTTATCTTTATACATAAGAATTTGCATCAGATGTCTGTTTCTCAGTCAGTCTCATTAATGCTTTAGATATATAACTCGCTGTGTTAATTAAAATGTGGGAGCACCATGTGAAACCCTCTATCTCTTCGCAATACTTCCGGCTGACCTATTTCAAGCACTCCGCTGCTTTCCCCGTACCATGATTCAGAAATTTGAAGATAGAAATTGCGAAAAATCATCATCCTCGCTTAAAGAGACTCATAATTTAAAGAGCCATCACGAATTGTTCATTATACAACTCTAATATAACGTCAAACGTCAATTAGAATAAATAATTAGAAAGTATCGTTAACCAGAAATTACCTGGTAAATATTGGCAATAGTTCAAACAGTTATTACCGCATGAATCATATTAAATAAGATTCAAGTGCGGCATCATTAAGACATTAGTATTTCAAATAAGGTTTAATAGTTTAAACCTACAGAATAATTATTAATGTAATTTAGAGAAGGAATTTTTTTAAGTACCGTAAAATCCTGCGTATAACGCGCACTTTGAACACAAAAAATAAGATCGAAAATTAAGGGTGCGCGTTATACGACAAGTATAAAAAAAAACGATAGCTTAAAAAATAACAAAAAGGATGGGCACAAAAAAAATTTACTTCTAGATGTATCGAAACACAGTTTATTTAAAAGTAACGACTTGCCTTATGAACAAGAACAGTTGTAGTTCTAGAAGTATACTATTTTTTCAAAAGTCTGGGATAATACCTCGAATAAATTACTTCAAAACATGAAAACAATGTATACTAATATTTCAGATTTCTTCTTTAAAAAGGGGGTGCTTGTTATACGGCGAATACACCTAAAAATTAAAAAATTTAGCTTGAAAATATAGGTGCGCGTTATACACCGGTGAGCGTTATACGCCAGATTTTACGGTGTATAAACTCCTCATTAGATTATTTTACAGTATAGCCTAAAAGTCAGTAATCGACTTAAACAAAGCTATAATTCAAGAAATTTCAGTTTAGCTTCTATACTGTTCAGAATGTTGTGTATCTAATATTTAAAATGAGTGTAAATAATTTGTATCTAGATGTGTTTAATAGATTATAATATTACTTTCTGTTGTATTTATTTTATGATAAAGAATTGAATATTTTCAAGCAGCGCTGCCTCTTACGTTATAATGGCGTTTCAATCAAAACTTAGAGAAATATTTGCGGTTCAGCCAAGTTGGCATCATTTTTGGTGATCAAATTTGGTGAATGGACAACCACTTTGGTGACTTGACTACCTTATGGAGGCTTCTGGAAATTACTGGAGAAATGTATTAACATCACGATCTATGACGTAAGTGGATCTTTCGGAAAAGAGCTAGAAGGCAGCCGTGGACTATAAATAGGAATCGCTAGCTGAAACTGAGTCAGTTTGATAGAAACTTGATTTAAACAAGAAATTGAATCTGCTAAGTATATTAAGAGTGTTACGTTATGCAACATTGGTCTTTTATCAGTTTTAGAGAGAAACAAAGAAATATCTTCACCAAATCAGAATATTAATGAAAGGTGTGCCAAGTTGTTATTTTTATGTAATGGCATTTATGACACAAAGAGACTCCACCACCATGAAAAAGTAACTGCGAGTGTAGTAGGATAGTACTGATTGTGCTATTATGTGTAGGTCTGGTATTACTTTAAAAAGTTTCATAGTTAAATTGTAAGAGTTAGAAGATAAAAAGAAGTAACAAAAATAATAGGGTTTTACATTACTCTATGACTGAGGAAAGTTAGATCCCAAACTCATTAATCTTTTAGATAAAAAAAATGACTTTATCTCGTTTCTACCCCTGATACAGAGAGAGCTTTAGTTCCTTCAATGGATCCTTTAGTAGTTTTAACAGATCCTTTAGTCGTTTTACTATAGATCTTAATCGTTTTACATTTGATCCTAATAGATCCTTTAGTCGTTTTAATAGATCGTTTTAGTTCCTTGCAGTGGCGTAACGGAGAATATTAGGCCCCCTGCAAACTCAAGTTTTGGTCCCCAAGCCCAAATATGTACTTAGTGTCAGTCAAGCTTTGGGCCCCCTGGAGTCCCTTCCCCCCTCTCGCAATGCGGGGGTGTACGTTACGCCACTGGTTCTTTGTAACAGATCCTTTAGTTGTCAAATCAAAACTAAATAAAAATATATGAGGAAAATGAAATGATTTTTGACAAGAGTTGAATTCATTTTTGGGGCTCATATGTTAAAGGGCATAAATTTTAATTGTAACGTTTTCCCACCTCGCAGCTGCAAGATCGGCTTTCCTATGCAGATAGCATTACACCGCTCATATCACACGTGGACCCCTAAAATATCCAGTATCCTTTCATCTGACCTTTTTGACAACCAATGGCCATGAGAAAAACAACATCTGCACTCTACCTGTGAACCGAACCTCGAGTGAAATTCCAGATGTAAGAAGGGACCGCCTCACCCCAAGTGAGTGGAGAGAGAAGACCGCTTAGAAAACTCGAAAATAAACGTTGGAAAAACTCAATAGTTTGAATAATTTGTATCTAACTGTGCATATTGTAATAAATAGCTGTTGACGTAATAAATCAATTATTTAATTTTTTTAAGTCTCACACAACTCATCAATTTTTCCAATAAGTCACACTACCTTAAACTTTATCAAGCACCAATCTAAAGCTATATACAGACTGTGACATATTACAAATGCAACCAATACCATTTTTAAAATAATGGTTCCTAGAATTCATTATACAGCAATCGAATAGCAAAATGTCAAACAGCAAGAATGTATAAAAAGGAGAAAGGAAATAGAATTTAACATTCCATAAATTTAAAAATTCTTTCTTTCTCCTTTTATGACTCATACGTTTGCCATTTGCAGTCAATAGTAAGATTACGACATGGCTCACAAAAGAATCAAAATCGTAACTTGAATCGATTTCTTTGGAATAAAAAAGTTCATGTGCAGCATCAATTTTTTTTTCCAACGGAGCGGAGTCTAGACATTCTGAAGGGCCTATTGATGAAGTGAAGTAACAAAATAAAGTAAAGAAATTCCAAGGTTGAGAGGGAATTGATGAATTTTCCGGTTGAATGCTCATAAAACATTTTTCAACAGTACCAAATACCCGGGGATCGGGAAACCGAAAAAACGAATGAGGTTTCTTGTCGTATCTGAAAGAAAAATATCTTTTTTAAAATAAAAAAAGGAGAAGAAGAAGCAGATTTATACGATCAAAATGACGATGAGATAGGGGATGTTTAAGCTAGTATGCCCTTTCTTGAGATATTCGAAAATGCGCATGAATGAAAATTGTCAAAAAAATGTTTGCTTTGGTAAGAGAATAATGCGGTGCTGTCGTAAAAAATGTAGAGGATTAGCTGGAAAAAAGATTACCACAGAAAACATTGTCAAAAATATTCAACAGACTGAAAAAGTCTCTAAGCTCACGTCGAACTAAAGTTGTAGCTTGATTCTTGAATTTTGAAGGACGCTGTAAGAAAGGATACTTTGAAGGATATAAGAAAGTAACAGCCTCCGGACCGAGGTCATCACTTTTGCCTAGTGGTATGTTACATGCTTATAGGTCGCGAGTTCTGTCCTCCAGAACGGTGCCACTTCAATGCAATATTTTTCACAGGCATTTATTTACCTGCGTAAACGACATAACTAATACAGAATGTCATTCACACTATATGGAAACAATTTTGATAGCTAATTTTCATTAATAAATACCGTATTTTTTGTGAAAATTTGCTTCTGTCTGATTGCCATGATTCTTGACAATAGCTCTAGCTCGAATTTTTCATGGAAGTAAATTTTTCCTTCGTACTTTAATGCAAATTTTACTCCATTCCGCTGAAACCGTTTTCCAAAGTCCGTTCAACTTCTTGGATGCCGTTTTCCTTCGGCTCGTTTTAATGAACCGAAAGCACAAAAGTCCATTGCAGAAGCGTAGGTTAATTTTACACTTATTTCATCAAATTGGATACACTTAGTGATAGATGAGCTCTCCCATCCATCAGTGTTCGAGAGTTAAAAGGAAGATTATTCATAGTCAAAACAAATACAATTTATTAAAAAGTCTCAACAACTTAACAAATCTCAACAATCCAGGTTAGGAAATGCACCTATCAGTGGCGCACACCTATCCTGGGGTGCGGAACCCAAAGCCTTGATTTTTTTTCGATTGATTATAATTCTAAGTATATAGTACGTAAAATTTAACTAAGTATTTGTTAATAATGATTAATTTTTAATTAATGCTAATTATTTATTCAATAATTAGTTTTTTTTCTGTGTTTTTTTCCCCAAAAATCGCAAAATCAAAAGGAGCATGATACAAGATTGGGAACCAACCCGGGACCCCCGAAAATTCCTGTTGCGCAAAGGCACCTATAGATAAGTATTGGAGCAAAAGCGTCGTAGACGAGATAATAAATATTTAATTATAAATTGAATCACTTACTCTTATACGCATCCTTCCTTTGGTTGCAAAATTCGTGGTAGAGCCGGCATTACAGCAAGAAAAGCTGCGACGCACTGTGGGTCGATGCTTAACAAAGACGTCTCAAAAATGATTTGTGCTAAAATTGCTTTACGAAAATATCTTATATGATTAATATTACCAAAGATAGGAGTGTTTAAATTTTATGCATTGGAAAAATTAATGTTTTCAATTTAATAATAGCCGACAATTTGAAAAAAAAAAGGAAAAAAGTTATTTTTGTGTCATTTGCATTTTCATTAAGGTACCCGACTACGTTCAGAACCGTGTTTTTAAAAAAGGCCCATAAATGGATTTTTTCATGATATTTGGTCACCTATAATAGAATACATGTATATAATGGTTTTAAAAAAAATTTTGACAAAAAAAAATTTTTTAAAAACAATATTTTGCCAAAAACTTAACTTAGAATAATCTTTTTTTTACAATGTTCTCCTTTTATAAAAAATGCTTCTAAAATAATAACATTTCGCTTATATAAAGTAAAGACTTCTTCAGAGAGTCTGAAATTTTTTTTTTTTTTCTTTTTTGGAAAAATTCATATTACTTTCAGAGTTACCACCCATTGAAATATAATTATCGGCATTTTTTTCTTAAAATTGCTCCCCTCTGTTGTCGTAAAATATGGATAAACCCCTTCTAATTTATATTTCAAAAATTTTTGTTTAGCCTCTGTAAGAGATCTGGCTATATACAAACAAAATATTACTGTAATAGAACAATTTTACAAAAGGAGAATATTTTTTAAAATGGTCATTTTATGTTCATTTTTTTCAAAAAGTACTTAAATAATTTTTTTTGTAATAAATTTTTAAAAAAAATTTTATATACATTTTTAATCTAAGTGCACTAAATATCGTAAAATTTAAACCATTTATAAAAACTTTTCAAAAACACGGTTCCCAACTAGTCGGAAATTTAATATTTTACTTTTTTCTCAAAAACAGGTAGATCAGTTTATAACGTCAATGTTAAGTAATAATTAAAATATGAAAAATTCTCTAGAGGGTTGATACATTAAGTCTTTGCTCACGGGGTCCGACACCCTAGAACCAATTCTGTTTTAATGTGAATATGTTTTTTTAGATTTAGTGTCACTTTAATTAGAGTTTGCACATAAAATTGTTTCAAGACTATTATCACAATAAAAAATTATTTAAATGGAATTTTGGCGAAAATAAAGAAAGAAATGAAATACTTTTCTTTATTGAAAAATGCTTTTATAATAATAGTATTTTGTCTATATATAGCTAGGACTTCTGTATAGAGCCCGAACTAGAACTTTTGAAATATATAATTTAGGAATGCATTTATTCATATATTTTAATATATTAGAATAGAGAGCATTGATTATTATTTCATTTAATTATATCTTTGAAAATAATACTAGCTTTTCAAAACTCCTAGTTCTGACTCTGTAGAAAGTCTAAGCTACATAGAGGAAGAATATTATTGTTATAGAAGAATTTTCCATATAAAAAAATGCAGAATGTTTTCAAATATTTCCTTTTCTTCTCTTAATTTTTTTCCCCAAAAATTGTTTACGAATAATTTTTTGTTTTTATAATATTTTTAAAGCAATTTCATATGCATATTCTAGTTCAAGTGACAAAAAATATTTAAAAAAATTACTCGTTTGTAATCTTTTTTTTTAAAAAAATAGCCGTTCCGAACGCAGTTACTTTTAAAATTCGTGGAGGAAAATTGTATCAGAAAGTGATACACAATTTCTTACTTTTGAATAAAGTGCTAATAATTCAATGTATATAGTCATGAATACGTTTACAAATCTTAGGCGGATGTGAAACTATTGACGAGAAAGTAGCTTATGATTGGTTAAGTATAAACTGTTTAACCAGACATGAGATACTGAATGATGATGTAATTGTACAATGTGTATGCGAGATTGTGCAAATTGAACCAACCTTCGTAACTGAAAAGGACCTCCTCGGGTGGAGTGTATGTCATAATTCTGCCCTTATACCCATCAAAACTCTTCTCGATTAGTTAGAACATGGGTGTCCAATACGCGGCCCGCCAGTACGTAAGTTGCAGCCCGTTGACTCTTTTTTTAAAAAAATTTAAATATCAGATTTTTAAAGTGTTCTCATTCTGAAATTTATTTGAGGGGATATATATATATATATATACATACAATGTGTTTGTCTGTTACCTGTTCTTGTTTTAAAATAAATCCTTTTTGATAATAGAGATGTCCTTTAGATTAAAATAGATTTATATCTTATCAAACAGTCACATTTGATTTTACTATAGTAAATTACTTTTTTAATAAATTTCGAATTGCATTATGCATATTTTTTCTATGGAAGGTATATGATTCTCTGTGTGTGCAACTTTCGTTTCTTCTCCTTTTCTGTTTGGAGTGCCCAAAAAGCAAGAGGCAGTCAGAGATGTTTTTTAAAGTTTAAAAAAAAAATATTTAGGATGGTTAAGATAAAGGACAATGTATACTTAATCGCTTGCGCGCGAATGACAGCACTATCAAATTTCAACAATGAGTAACGAAAGATCTATTCAATAGGAACACCGTAATTTTCAAGAAAATGGCAACTGTAATATTTCAAACATTATTTGATCATTGCATTATTATATTATATAAACATTATTATATTATCTAGGTGTGTATACATGAATAATAATGAAAACAATAATAATAATTCATTCTGCTTTAAATTTTCACTCCAATAAATGTTTTTTTTTATTTCCAAATCTGATATAAATGTGCATATTTTTATGTGCGGCCCGCGAGATTATAATGTTTTTCCGAAGTGGCCTGCAAGGTCATTGGGGTTGGACACCTCTGAGTTAGAACATAGAAAAAAGAGTGATTTCACGGAAAATATTAATTCCCAAGAATGTGCACAGCACCATTCAGCAAAAATCAATTAAAAAGACAAAAAAAATGAGTTGGCTGTCTTATTACAAGTAGAAACAAATGAAGTAAACGCGACTTTTTCAAACTCTTTACCTAATCTTTCAATTTCCAATTTATAATAGTTTAACAGGGATTTCTGTAATTCAGGATTTGCAATTTCTCGTTTATTCTGGATACCAGAGAATCTACTGTCTACGTCTATGTTCCTGCTACAAAAATATATACTGTTTTTAATATTTATTTTTCGTTATACAAGTGCACTACACACACATTAAAGAAAAAATCTTATAAAACATATTCTTCTAAATATTATAATCAGGAAATGATTAAATCGGTTATTCACAAGATAAGTTTGTCCTTTGAAATAAAACATTAAAAATGCTCTTATAAAAAAAAATTTTCGTTATGATGTATAATGCCCCCGAGTAAGATCATGCATTTGATTGAGATTCCTTTTTACAAAGTGTTGAATTGGCAACGAAAGGCCTCAAGCCACAATTTTTTCAAAAGTTATCGTAAATAAATTTAATCTTAATTTCGCGAATTATTTTATTAAAAGAAAATTCTCCTCTGTTAGTATTGCCTTTCTCAAAATTGTATAGATTAAAAGAATTATTTATTTCAATTCTTTTTTTTTTTTCAATGTATGCCAGTTTGGCTTTTTTTTTTCATTCAATTCCAACTATTATAGCTCACACTCTCTATATATATTTATTTATTTATTTATCTTGGTGGAATTTTCAATCGTTAATAAAATACATTTTAAAACACTCAATTGAGCCGAAATTTCATAGACATGATTATTTTGGATGACAATACAATAATTTAATTATAATTAATAAAAATTAATTGATTAAAACTAATTATTTAAAGTATTACTAATACAGCAACATTGGCATCATTTTTGGCGACTTATTATTAAAAACTTGAAAAGGTTTTCTTACACGTTTTAAAGCATTCAGTTGAACTGAAATTTTATAGACACGATTGTTTTGGATAACAATACGATACTTTAATGAAGAAAAGATTAATAAAAATTAATTACCATAATGTTGTGATTCTGTCCTATGAATATACATATTTATATTAATTGTAACTATTTAATAAAAAGTGGCTAAAATAAAAAATTTCTTTATTGATCTAAGTAGGAATTGATTTAAATTTTTTTTTTATATTACTTGTTTTATATTCATTTCATACGTAACGTAAAATCCGCCATATAACGCGCCCTTTTACACAAAAAATAAGATCGAAATTTACTGGTTCACGTTATACGAAGGGTATAAAAATGACAGCTTTAAAAAAAATGAGCATACTAGAAAATTAGATTTCTACTTATATCGAAATGCTGTTTATTTAAAAGAAATGACGGAAGCCATTCACTCCTTATGAAATTAGAGGCTGTAGTTCTAGAAGTATATTATTTTTTTCTAAAAACTTGGAATAGTACCTCGAAAAAATGACTGCAAAACATAAGAACAATGCATTCATGCATTTCAGGTTTCTTCGTAAAAAACGGGGTGAGCGTTATACGGCGAATATACCTAAAAATTAAAAATTGCAGCTGGAAAGTATGGGTGTGCGTTATACGTCGGATTTCACGGTAATATGAAAAAAAGCTTTAGTAGCAAGTAAATTTTTAAGAGATTGTATTAAAGATGTGTAAGAAATATTCCTTTTGTATGATACTTTGCCATAAGAACCAAAACATCATATTAACCAAATAAAATTTATTTTAGTGAAATACCTTAATAAATTAACGCTTTTTCTAAAAATTTTGAATACTGAAATTACTTTGCTTTTTTACAACTTCTTACATTTAGGAGGGTTATAAGTCTAATATGTGCGTTCTAAAGCTTTTGCCATAAATTTTTCAAAATATGCTTTCTCTGAAGTTCAAAAATTCAAAATTTAACAGAAAGCTTCTCAAATACGTAATTTAAACCAAGTTTAACAGAAAGAACTTTATTTTAAAAATAATATACAAAGTAAGAAATGAAATTTGCTAGTGGTAAGGATATATTTTGGCAAAACCTTGTTCAGTGAGTTTATAGAAACAAACTAAATTAAACTTAATGCGAAACATCAGGTTATTAGTCAAAAGAATGCATCTTAATAAGATTTTTTTCTAAATGTTTCCATCAAGGATTAGTAAAATAATTATTCACGATACATATAATTGACGGATTAACAAAATAAAAGGAAAGGTTTATTCCCTTTTTTTCGTCAAAAATTCTACAAAATATTTCGACTTGTAATAACGTTCATGACGAAATTCAAAAGAACCTTAAAATTCTTAAGGAAACAAATATCCTAGTGTCTTTCACTTTTGCTCGTGATCATACCGGAATTTTCGATAAGTGAAAAGGCAGATTTCTTGACTAAGCCCGCTACAAAGCGTGGGATTCATACACATCTCAGTTAATATCCCTTAATACTTTTCCAAGAAAAACCTAAAGCAAATGTTGTCGCTCTTTGGAACATTTGGCACACTCTTTACAAACAAAAAATTTTCCTACCGAACTGCAAAGATTGTCTTGTCATCATTTTCTTAGAAATTTAAAAATCATTCTCTATCCCTTACTGCTAGCATGGAGATTTTAAAATGTACCTCAACAAAATTAACCTGTGTCCTTTCAATCTTTGTGGATGCAAAGTTGGTGGTGAGAAAAATGTTGAGCCTGTTATTTTTCCTTGTTAAAAATTAAAGAAAGAAATGAAATGTCTGCTGAAAGTCAAATTGCATGCTCTTAAAATCAACCTGTTTTCTAATCATTTTGACTTGTTTTAAGTAAAGCTTCATTCAGATTATTTTGTAACTTCATTGATTCGATTTTCTAATGTTTTTCAATGTTCTAATTTTATAACTTAATTGTTTTTCTTACGTTCTTTCACTGTCTTGGATTTGTTACTTAATTGTTTATTTTTGTAATGCACTTGCCTAACTTTGTAGCTTGTTTAGTTTTGTAATGCACTTGTTTGACTTAGTAACATAATTGTTTGGTTTTGCAGTTTCCTTTTTTTTTTCGTAACTTTTGTCTTGTTATTCATCCTTTATTTTATTAGTCTTATTTTGTTTTTTTTTACTTCTGTAAGCTCCATGTAATACCTGCGGTGCAAAGTAAATACTTTCGTTCTGTCTTCAATAAAAAAAATAATATTTTCCCCTAAAAATAACAAATTAAACGTAATAGTATTTGTTTCGTCCATTATTTATCTCCTCCCAAATCTTTTCAATGGGCTAAATTCATGTGATGTCGTAGTCACATGATAACTGTAAACACGCGTTTCCAGCGAATCAGTTCATGCGCTTCGCTGTTGCCAAAGTTTTTTCTTTTTGCAGATTCTTTTATTAAGTACTATATACTTGTAAACAACAATAATGCATATAGGGGAATAAAATGCACTTGATTTAAAACACACGTATAATGTGAGAATGAGCAATTCATGGCGGCGTGTAGTCGCATGATAGTGAGCAAGATTCTAGCCAAATCAATTCAAAAACTCATGCAAATCATAGTCAAGGTAAAAACTATCTAGATGTTTCACAAAGCTAATCAGTTCACGCGCACCGGTGTTGCCAAGTTTTGCTCTTTGCAGAAACTTTCTCTTAAAAAGTATGTATACAAAATGCATTTTATTTAAAAATATAAACATAAAAATATGATTTTTCTTTAATTTAAAAAACTTTTTGAAGAAATTTTTTTAACATTTAAAACATCTTTACCAGAAACATGAGAAATTTTTAAAATTTTATCTCCAGATTTCTAAATAGAACAACAAGTACAATTAGTTTAAAGGTATCCAACTTCGTTCGGAACCATATTTTGCAAAAGCAATATAAATGGATAATAACTATGATATTTAGTGTCACTTAGGATTAGAAAATGTATAGAAATTTGTTTAAGAATAGTATTACAATATAAAATATTATTTAAGTACAATATTTTGACAAAAGACACTAGAATGACCCTTTTCAAAAAATATTCTCCTTTGTGAAAAATGCTTCTATATAATAATATTTTGCCTGTATATATCAGACATCTGTACAGAGGCTCAACTAGAATTTTTGAAATATATATATCTTAGAGTGGATTTATCCATGTTTTACGACAACAGAGGGGAGAATTTTTGAGAGAAAAAAAGCTGCCGATCGGTATTTTAAACTGGTTGTAACTCTATGAGAAAATAAATGTGAATTTTCAAAATCATAGTTGAGCCTGTGCAGAGGTCTGGGCCATATATGAGGCAAACTTCATATGCAATAAGCATTTTTTCACAAAGGAGAACATTTTGAAAAATGGTTATTCCTAAGTAATTTTTGCCGGAATATTGTATTTAAATAATCTTTTTTTGTCAAAATGTCCTTAAAACAATTTTATACATGTATTCTAATCTAAGTGACATTAAATATCATGAAAATTATCCATTTATGCACCTTTTTAAAATCCCGGTTCGGATACTTTAATGTTTGTTTTGAATTCAATGGAAAACGTGTTTGTTTTTATCATGTGACTCCATAAATTGAGCCCACTCTTTATTACTTTTGAATAATCTTAATAATCGAACATCTTCATCCAATTATCAAATCTAAAATTTTATCTAAATTTTACAAGTAGAACAACAAGTACAAGCATGATATCAATTTGAATTAAGTAGAGAACAAGTTTATATATATTTATCATGGGACCAGGAACCAATCCCATTGTACAGTATTGTTACGTAGATCGAGTTCCGAGGATTCTATGCTGTCAGTCTCAAAGAGCAAGACAGTTCTTCAGGAGCGTTGGAAATTTAATGTAGAAAAACAATTCCTAGGAATGCAGGATACAGCAGAAAAAATTGCAAAATAAATCCCAGAAGGTCTTCACACCTTCTACAGCACTCGGACACAACTATTGGTGTATAGAAAATACAAATACGTAATGCATTCGCAAGCAATCGCTCGACCGAAGCAAGTGTTCAACAGCTCAAAACAATTCCGACTCTCTTCGACGGACAAAACAATACTAACTCAGTTCCAGAAATCGACTCCTTATTTATAGGCCTCACGGATCTTTCTGGAAACAGTCTGCTTCTTAGATGTTGATATTATTTTTCAGAAATTTCCAGAAGCTTGTGCATCCTTAACATAGTCCTTAAAGATTGCAAATATGGTCGCCAAAAGTTATTCAAACTCGGCTTTATCGCCAAGTTTCCATTGAAGCGCCATTATAATGTAAGGAACGGTGTTGCTTGCGAATATTATAATTTTAAGATAAAATAAATACAACATAGAATAATATAAATGTATTACACATCCAGATATAAATTTTTTACACTATTTTAAGCCTTCGTTACACAAAATTCGTAACAGTATTCTATATTTTGGTCAGTATGTAATTTTCTTCAAAAGATTATTAAATTATTTCTTTCAGTAAAAAATTATTTATTGAAAACATTTTGTATTCTATTCAATAAAAGAACGTATGATCGAATCTCATAGAATAAAAGAGACGAATCACATGAAATATTTCGCACGCTAAATATTAATTTTACATACATTGCGTGAGAAATGATTGATTGATTGAGTGAATATTAACGTCACAATGTTCAGCTACACGAGGAATTTGCTTGAGAATTGAGAGAAAATATTATTGAAATTCCAAGGAGGAAAACAGATCAATATTTTGCATTACACGTTATTTTTTTAGTCTGTCATTTTTAAAGGTAAAACTTTATCATCATAATAAATTTAAATCTAAATAGCATTCATTACATTTTTCTGGTAACTAAGAGACAGTTGCATCTTTAAATTTTATGGTAATGTAAATTTTCATTTCGTAAATTGCTCATTTAAAAAAAGGTAATAATACAATCATTTTTAAAGCATGGAAATTATAATGTTTTTGAATGTATTTTGCTTAAAGGGGCATAGTACGTTTAAGTAGGAAGTTGAACAAAACAAATTTTAGTTTCGGTTTAGTCCGTTTTTTTACGCTAAATTGTTCTAGTGGAGTAAAGTACATCGCCCCCTCGCAACCCCCACATCACGGGGGAGGGCAGGATTCTAGGAGGCCCAAAACCTATGCCATGTTATTCTTTTAAAATTCTTTGTAATATTTGGCTTGGGGCCCAAAACTTGACTTTGCAGGGGAAGGGAGGAGGGGGTTGAACTAATACTCTCCATTACGCCACTGAATTATTCTTTATGCATTTTTCTATTAAATCACAAAATTTCATATCTCCAAGTTAAAACACACACACAGAGATGATAAACTTTACATTCATTTATATTCACATGTCAATATTAAATAAAAACTTTAAACTGATTTATGTCCAACGAAAAAAAACAATATTTTTTTAAGTACTATCACTTTTTTTCCTATTATGCAAAATGATTTAGTATTTTTCTAACTATTCTCATTAATATATGCAATGAAAGTGGGTACAAATTTTTTAATGAAAACAACGATTATGGTTAAAACATAGTTGAATTTACAATTTATACATTCGAAAAGAAATTTTAATCATTAATAAAAAATTTATTTTTTTCAATTGATCATGCTATCACAAAAACCACGTCTATCTTATGTGCATTGTTTGACATATTTTTGAATCAAATTTCATGTGTGTGCGACAATTATTGTCGAAGGAGTAGCATTTTAAAATTCCTTCATGAATTTTTAATTTCTCTCAAAAATAAATGGTTTGTTCTTATAGTATTTTGAGCACAAATCCCGATTTACATATTCATGCATAGTTTGCAACAAAAATTTGCAATATCATTGAATCAAATATTTTATTTAATTCGGGGCCCTCTCCCGAAAACATTATTTCTCATTTTGTAAAATTTCATTAAAATATAATTAAGGCAAAATGGGATAAAACTAAAAGACTTATTCTTTGTGTTAGTTATATAACACAGTTTTTTCTCTTTCTCTATATATACTCGTTAGTCTCTCTCATCTTATATTTTTTAGTTTCCTTTTTTTTTTCGAAAAACAATTAATTTTATGTATATTCCCCAATATATTTTAATTTCCTACAGTTTTTACAACTTGTTTATTGGATTTAATATTCCTTAATATTTCCCTTGTTATTATTGCCATAATTAGAAACCTAAAATAATAATTAAACTAAATATGTAGAGCGTTGAAGTTAAGTTTAACTAAAAGTGTTGTCAAATCTTTATTTCTTTCTTAGTTTCTTCTCAAATCAATCAATACACAAAATATTTAAATCTTGATTAACATAATTTTCTTGATTAAATATATCATCTTGACTAAATACAGTTCTATTGATTAAACACAATCAGATAAAAATCAAACTACAATGACCGTCGTGTTAAAACCCCTCTCAAGAGACTATCTCTATCCTTCTCTTTTACCGCAGACCACGCCTGCGCGTCGGTCTCTCAGCAAAGGTTTGGCCCAAAACAATTCAACGCCTCCACTTCCAAAACACTTTCTCTCTGACCGCACTCTCCGGGGTCAAGCAACCTTCTCTTCTAAAACACATTAATCCTACCAAAGCCGCGCCGATTCACGCCAACATTCCATACTATCTCGCCAACAGTAGTCTCAGACACTACAGATGGTAAATTCGCAGTTGAGTCTTACAGTCTCTTTTGTTTAACAGCTATTTATTAATTTGAGTTAGGCTACAAAAAGGCAACACATATCATTAACAAAAATACTAGGCAAAGAACATGGATGGTTTTTTGTAGCGATCATTTCTTTCTTCACCTAGCCTCTACTCAATATATCCAATCGCTAGAGGGCGCTTCTGCTGTTTAGAACAGGCAATTACAGTTATTTAGACAAGAACGCTTACAAAGAAAGGAATATTATCAATAAAATAACTAATATGTGATTTATATGTAAATAGAATTCCTATAAATTTCAAAAATATCATACAAACAGACGAAAAGTATTGTATAGACATGCATGAAATCTACTTAAGGGAATCCTAGGGAAGTCAATGAAAAACTGATCATAAGTCCCACTGCATCACTTGTACAAAGTTTTATTTTAATAGATAATGTAGGGAAACATTTTAAAGCATGAATTTTAATCCTGAAGAATTACAAAAAGATCATCTCAGCTATTTGAAACTAAACTTAAATTATTTTAAAAAAACATTTTGGAACAAAAATTTAAATTTTTAAAATACTTAAGATGAATCGCTTCGATAGAAATGACATGAAAATTTTCTTAATAAAAATAGTTTCGAACATAGGCTACATACAACACTTGAGTTCAGAATAAATTTCTAAATTAATTGCTTAAACAAATAGGCTATAAACAGAATTGTACATTGTTACTAATTGTGTCAGTGCCTTGGATTTAGACTGAAACCTACCCCCTTGTCCTCCCTCTCTCTAAGCTTCGACTCATGTTCATTAGCAAACGTTACGAGCCAAATCGACCGACCATTTGGGACAGAAGGTATTCGAATATTTGTAAGCTTTTAGGAAGGGCATAATCCTTGGGGATGCACGTACGATTTCGTGGGTTTATTTCGCATGCATTTTAGGCAAATCATTATTATTCAGAATTCCACAAACCTATAAACAAAGTAACACTAATAAATGGACGTTGTTTCAATGATTACGTTATCTTTAAGCTGCTCCTCCATACTACATAATTAATTTCTTTTTTTACAAAAGGCCACATTAATTTGGTCATTATTAGACTATTTATCATTTTTTAATTATAAAACATTTTTCAATTCCTCTCTACTATAAGTTCCCTTCTCTCCCTATATATATATATCTTGTTCGAATTTTCAATCGTTAATAGAATGCTTTCTATTCGTCCATTCAAGTTTAAATACATTTTTCCAAACTTGTTATGGATGATACTTGATGTTAATACGGTTTTTTAAAATATTAATTCATTAATTAAATTAAAAAATGAAAATAAATAGTAACAAACAAAAATAATAGTCCAACAGCATATATAGAAAGAAAAATTGTTCGGTGTGTTCCTGTAGCGCAATGGATAACGCGTTGGACTCCTAATCCAAAGGTCGTTGGTTCAAATCTCACCTGTCATGGCCTAATTTCTGAGAATGCGATTTCGTTTTACTACACAATTTTATTGAAACAATTAAATTTAATTAATAATAAATAGTAACAAACAAAAAAATAGTCCAACATCCTATATACAAAGGAAAATGGAAAATCGCTTTCCATTTTGTCACTGAATATGGTGATTCTGTCAAATGTATAAACATATTTATATTAATTGTAACTATTAATAAAAAGTAACTAAAATAAAATTTTTCTTTGTTGACCAAAGTAGGAATTGACTTAAATTTTATTTTATATTACTTGTTTAGTCTTTTTTTAAGCTATTAAGAATATTTTCGTTCTTCTAAAATTGTATTTTATTGAGAGATTCTTAAGGGGACATGGTACGATCTACACAAAAAATTTTAATTTACGGATTTTCAAAATTTTTTTGGTTGTCTCCTATGTGTGTATGCTATGCAAAACCGTTTTTGTGCTCAAAAATTTATAAAAACCTAGCCATTTAATTTTTTAAGGAAAAAACTTAAAATTTGGGAAGATTTTTTAAAATGCTACTTCTCCTACAAAAATTTACGTACACGCATGAAATTTGATTTACAAGTACCTCAAACTATATTTAACAAAAGTTGGTATGGGATTTGGGATAACATGATTGGTATTTGTACAATACTTCTTTTTATGAATGATTATTGAAAATTCCTTAAAAAATGTACAAATTCTGAGTTCAATTATTTTTAAAAAAATAAGCAATGCTTTGATTCAAAAATGCATACCAACTTTTATTCCATGTACTATTAGCAATCGGTAAAAAAAAATTCAAAGCATTAGGCACAATAGAAAAAAAGCCTTAGCATTTTAAATGAAGACAAAATAGTTATTTTATCTTTCTGAGATAAGTAAGTTTAAAATTTTGATTTGTCATGGGATGTGAATAAAAGAAAAAAAAGCTATCATAATTCCCGGTTTCTTAAGTTTTAGAGTTTTTTCAAATTTTGTGAGGTTATAGAAAAAGTATATAAAAAATAATTTAGACTTAAAAAATTAGATTTGATTTTTCGACCGATTTTTGTCAATTGAATCGTACTGTGTCCCCTTAAAAATATTTTTTTTCTTGAATCAATCATAAACATGAAAATATTCGAATAATTTAGTTGCATATTATCAACAATCCATGTTTGAGACTCTGGAGTATTGTGATATTTTAGAGGTTGAGGATATTCGATTATTAACACCTTCCATGCTCATTTTATTTCGAAATTATGGATAAAAAAATTTCAATATTTTTTATGCGTACCTGGAAAAGTAAGAAAAGAGCATTCGAAACCAAAAAGCCACATGTTAAATAATTCGGGAAACACAGATTGTGCAGTAAAATTTTCACAGTGCCCGAGATACACTCGGGATGAGCCAGGATGGTACTCTTCACCTGCCCGAGCTCAGCTCGGAAAAGGGTTAATGTAGAATTTATACTTTTAATTTAAGGACTCGCTTACACTTAATGTTATTTTTAGACCACTTTAAAGTATTTTAAGCCCTTGTTTTATAAGCTTCTGTGGTCATATTACATATAATTTTATTTATATGTCACCGTTAAAACGTGAATACATTATTTCATAAAATAATTACCGTAAAATCCGGCGTAAAACGCGCCCTTTGAAAACAAAAAATAAGATCGAAACTTAAGGGTGCGCGTTATACGCCGGGTATAAAAACGGTAGCAATAAAAATAACAACTGAGATGTGAGCATGAAAAAAATTACTTATACATGAATCAAAACACTGAAAAGAAACGACTTGCCTCATGAACTAAAAGAGTTTATGGTGTTAATTATTACACGAGGATTAAAATATATTAACAATGAAATAAATTTACACCCATTTCAGAAGGTGAAAATATTGAACATCTTAATTCCGCTCACTGCGTTATTATATTTCCCTAGCTGGTTCAACAGTTCTAAGGCAACTCATTAAATCCATCATATGATATTTTTTTCCATTGCCAGATACAAAAGGATAAAAACTACTAATCTGAACTTAAAAATATTGTCATAAATTATTTCTCTGACAAATAGAACTAAATTCACTATTCCCAACGAAGTTTTCGCTGAAAGAGTAATAACATATCTAAGCTCACCCGCCTACATCAACAACTGTTACTACAGCTTGCAGTTTCAGAAATATACTATTTTTTTTAAAAGTCTGAGATAATACCTCGAATATAAATGACTAAAACATAAAAAAAAACAATGCATACAAATGTTTCAGATTTCTTCGTAAAAAAGGGGGTGCACGTTATACGCGAATATACCTAAAAACTAAAAAAAATCAGCTTGAAAGTATGTTGTTGTGACTAATGCCACCTGCCTGACGAAGTCAGATCGCGAGGCCCGGGAAATTCATCGTGGCGAAGGGCTAGAATTCTTACGCCTGTCATTAGCCTTAGCTTTGAGCACCATGCAGGTGACAGTACGATTTGGCTCGGTTCCACCCCAATTTAGAGGGAGAAAACCCTGGGGGTGGTCAGGGGCCTCGCACCTCTCTTCTCTTTCCACCAACCACACGAGAGGACTTGCGGCTCGACGGCTATTTAGAGTACCCCCATGCCGCAAAGGCACTATACATTTGCAAACATCCATGTCTTCTCCGGGATTCGAACCCAGCCCCTACGGCACCGCAGTCAGCATCGCTAACCACTATACCGGTTGGGCGACACTTGAAAGTATAGATGCGCGTTATACACCGGTGCGTGTTATACGCCGGATTTTACGGTATTTCATGAATTACTTAGCCAAGTGGGTAAAGGAATATGATTTTACTGTATTGTGTATTTCCATGCATTTTTCTCTCTCAACACGAAACGAAAATAGCTTAATACAAAAACATTTCCCTTCTTTAAATGAACAGTATCTGTATAAGTGGGCTGACCTACTGTATCATCGGAAGAATTTGTTGTAGTAAAAGATTACAATGTGTGTATAGCCCCTATTATGGCAAACAAAGACATTTTGGAGTTCGTTCAAAGCTCTAAAAATGTCATTGATGCTGATTCTGATGATGAAAATAAAATAAATATTGCAGCTCCTGTTCCCACTTCATCCGAAATGAGGAACATCATGAAAAGTATGCCCAATTATTTTGACGCACATTGCAACGGGTAAATGAATAACAAAGTGAACGACATCGAACAATTTATTGAGAATTTGATATTAAAAAAGTCGATGCAAAGAAAAATATCAGACTATTTTCTAAAAACTCAATAAGTGTTTTGTTTTCAAAACGACATTTTTGTATTAAATTCCTTTAGGTCTTGCTAATGTTTTTGTTTTATCTATTTTTATTACATGCATATATACATGTCTATGTAAATAAAATGTACTCTAATAAACTTAATTTTGTTGTTTATCAGCTTTTTTTTGTTGTTGTTACATCCTTTAAGGCGTCTCAGGGGTGTTAAATTTCTCTAGAGGTCTGAAAATATAAACAATTTTCAAACAGGTATAATTCTTTTAAATTTAAATTAAATTATTCTAATCTTTTACACATTATTTATAAAGGATCAGAAAAGTATAGAATGTTTAAAATATAATCATAATTTTAAAAATTATAAGCATAAGAAAATAAGAAACTTTTCTATAAGAAATATTTATTACGTTTTACGTCGTGCATGATATTTTCTAAAATAGTAGCTTTAATTACTAGCTATAAGTTGATTTATAAAGTTAAATGTATTCTTATTACACTGTAGCTACTTTTATATAAATAGAATAATAACTGACATATTTTAATAAATAAAAAAATACATTTTTAATAAGTATTTAAAAAATTGCAATATTTTACAAATATTTTGAAATACAAAAGATATATAAAACTAAAATTAGGTAGGGTTTAAAGAGTATGATGCATCTTATAATTCTATTATGTTTTATACATCAGAGGCTACTATTTTAGAAAATAGCGTGCTCAATGCACAAAATACTTAATATTTATTATAGAATTTTCATATATACTTATATATATATATATATATAAGTATATATGATATATATATATATATATATAAGTATTATATATATATATATATATAAGTATAAGTATATATATATATATATATATATATATATATATATATATATATATATATATATATATATGATTTTTAAAATTATTATTATATTTTAAACATTTTATACTTTTCTGAAGCCCCATTCTTTTATAAATAATGTGTAAAAGATTCGAATCATTTAATTTAATTTAAAAGAATTATACCTGTTTGAAAATTGTTTATATTTCCAGACCTCTAAAGAAATTTAACACCCCTGAGACCCCCATGAAAAAATATTTCAGTCCCCTCAGATTCGTGTTAAGCGATTTTCAATGTAGATAAGCTATGAAATAACTCATTTACACGCCTAAGCGGTAGTATATGGAGGTAATAAATTTTCAGATTTTTGTTAACAACATTCTAGTTGGTACTGATCCAAGCTACAGAACGCAAATTCTTACCTTTTAACTTGAAATTCTCGACTGTGTCTAGGATGACATGTCCTGACAACACTTCGCCAGCATAGTACATCTCCTTTTCGAGCCGGATGTCAAACTCGCGTATGTAATCCATTGTGTGGTCTTCAGCTGAAAAGAGAAAAACACATTCGACAATTAAATCTCTTTTATCAAATAATTCAAAACAAATCAATTAAATAATTTTCACGTAGTTTATTCTATGATCATTTTGATTTATTCAAAATAGAATAACAACAGAAAAAAAATGATTTTTTTTTTCAAACTACACATTTAAGATGGGAAAAGTCACTTAATTGGAATTTTTTGAATTTTTATTATTACACACACAAGTAGGAAGAAATAAGCTACCATTCAAAGAAAAGTTTAACTTATATTAATGATATTTTTTATGAGCAATACTATTATAAAATGCACAGCTAGAGCAGCTACCTATCCGCATCGATGGGTATTTTATAATGTTGTATGACTGCATATTATTTTTATGTCATTTTCAACTAAGTTCTAACATATTAAGCTTTTAAATGTAGTAAAAAAAAAATAGCTCTCGTCTCTTTATTTAAAAAACAAACATAAAACAGAATTATATTTATCCTCTATGACTCGTAACCCGCTTCCTTTTCGATTTAAAAAAAAAAACACATTTTAAGTGGAACTCTACTCAACAAAAGAAACATGGTTGACTAATTTCAGGGCTGTGGGTGTAATAACTCAAAAAGCAGTATTTTTAATATCCATTATCCCATCGTAACCCCTCGCAATCCCTCCCTTGGGAGTAGATTTCCGCAAAATCCTTTCTTAATGGATCTCTACATAATAAAATAAAAATGTTTATCAGATTTCAAGTGTGTAAGTTCAAGAAATGGAATTTTCGTCTATAACGCTCCCGCAGTTTTTGTTGGGAGTTGAGTCTTTAAAAACCGCTCTTAACGTATCTCTTCTTAATAAAATTTTTAAAAAAACTTACTAGCCAAATTTCGTCTGTAGTTTTAACAGCTCTCAAAAATTTCCTTTATTTTAATATAATATCCCCACAACCTCCCTTTCTCAAAATCCGTTTTAGTGTATTTCTACTCTGCAAAGCAAATATGTTTGCCAAATTTCATGCCTGTAGGTTTAACAGCTCGAAAGTGGAATTTTTCTTTTTCTTTTTTTAATGTGTAGCGCCACTGTAACCCGTCACAATCCCCTCTTGGGAATCGATTTCGTCAAAACCCGCTCCTAACATATCTTTATTTAATAAAAGAAACATGCTTGCCAAATTTCAAATCTGAAGGTCTAATATTTCAGGAAATCTGGAGAGGGGTGAGTCGTTTTTTCCTTCTATATGTGTAGAGAGAGAGAGAGATTGATGGGATGGAGAATCTTATGAAAATGCAGTTGAAGATTTGAAACAATGTAAAATGATATTATTAAATAATCAATCGATTACTCATTGAATAATAAATAAACAAGTAATATAAAAAAAATTTAAGTCAATTCCTACTTAGATCAACAAAGAAAATTTTATTTTAGCTACTTTTTATTAAATAGTTACAATTAATATAAAATATATATATACATAATACACAAAATCACAACATTAAGTGGTCATTAATTTTTATTAATTATCGTTAAAGTATCGTATTGTTATCCAAAACAATCGTGTCCATAAATTTCAGTTCAACTGAATACTTTAACACGTGAGAAAAAAACCTTTTCAAGTTTTGACACCAGTCACCAAAAGGGTTGCTAAGTCGCTAAAAATGATGCCAACGTGGTTTTATTTGTAATTCTTTAAATAATTAGTTTCAATCAATTAATTATTATTATATTATTGTACTGTCAACCAAATTTATCCTGTATATAACATTTCAGCTCAATTGAGCGCTTTAAAATGTATTTTATTAACGATTGAAAATTCCACCAAGATAAATAAACAAATAGAGATTGTGAGCTAATAGTAGGAATTGAATGAAGCGCTTAAACGTGAATTATAAAAATCTCATTTTTAATATTCACAACATAAATTTGACTCTAAATTAGTATATAAGTTAATAAATATTCTTGAAGTTATCTTATCTTATCTTATCTTATCTTACTTATCTATCTTATCTAAAGGTTGTAGTTGTGAGTAATAGATGGTTAAGTTGAACACATATTCGTGTTATCTTAGTTACTAAAAATATATAGAGTTCCTAAATATTGCTTTTCATTGAAAATTCACCTTTTCGTAATTTTATCGAGATTTCATTGAAGTTAACTATCTATCTCTATCGACACACTTTCATGATGAATTTAAGAATTCGTATTGAGGGATTACAAAAGCCATTAATGCAAAATGGATGCGATTATTCCTTACCGATACTTCCATTAGATAATTTCTGTGCATAGTCGGATTAACGTATTGAAATTTATTCCTTTTCTGTTTCAAAAATATTTTTAAACAAAATCACATGTGCCGTTAATTTAGCAGAAAGAATGCAAGTTCTGTTTACTATTGGAAATAAGTAGAATCTGGAAAATTTTATTTTCATTTCATTACCCATGAAGTATACAATTTTTTACATAACATTTTGTTTTGGAAGAATAACTAAAATATTATATATAAGTCGGCCCACGATTTAATGAACCCCTAGTTAACGAATTTTGCGATTTAACGAAATTTACTCTTTCCCCGATTGAAATGGAGACAAAAACCATATTTAACAATAATAAACCCCGAATTAAGGAATTATTTCTACAGCTAAAGATTTTTTCTCAATTTGTATTAAAAAAAAAATTAAATAACATATCTTTTTTTTTGTCCTGAAACAGAAAAAGGTTTTTCTTGAGCAGAAAACTTCGGCGGGAAAGGGTGCAGACCATAATTAGCGTGCAAATGAGAACCTGCAAAGTTACCTGTAACCTATCGTGTGAGTTCTGAAAAAACAGGAAACTCCTTTCGTATCTCATCCCACTCATAAAACATGGAGATTATTTTAAGATTTTATCGCTTATGTCACACTTAAGGTATCCGACTACGTTCGGAACCCTGATTTTGCAAAAGTGTGTGGAACGGATAATATTTATATTTAGTGTCACTTAGATTAGAAAAAGTATATAAAATTGTTTTAAGAATAGTATTACCATAAAAAATTATTTAAGTACAATATTTTGACGAAAAATGAACATAGAATGATCCTATTTTCAAAATATTCTCCTTTTGTGAAAAATGCTTCTATTATAATAATATTTTGCCTGTATATAGCTCAGACCTCTGTACAGAGCTCAACTAGAATTTTTGAAATATATAACTTAGAAGTGGGCTTTATCCATGCTTCACGAAACAGAGGGAGAAATTTGAAGAAAAAAACACCGATAATTTTTTTCAATTGGTTGTAACTCTGAAAATAATGTAAATTTTTCAAAAATCATAGTTGAGCCTCTGTACAGAGGTCAGCTATATTCAGGCAAATATTATTATAATAGAGGCATTTTTCACAAAAGGAGAAGATTTTGAAAAAAAGATTATTCTAAGTTAATTTTTTGCCGAAATATTGTATTTAAATAATATTTTTTGTCAAAATGTCCTTAAAACCATTTTATACATGTATTCTAATCTAAGTAACACTAAATATCATGAAAATTATCCATTTATGCGATTTTTTAAAATCACGGTTCCGAACGTAGTCGGATACCTTAATGACGGACTGCCTATCTGTGCAACTGAAGCTAAAGAAATTGTTGATTTGTCAGAGGCAATGAATATCGATTCTGGTGCAGAAATTGATAATGAAACTCCTATCAAAACTTATATTTTCTAAGGCTTTACCTTGTTTGGAAACGGTTAAAACATACAAAACATGCTTACAAACATGCAGAATGATATAAATGACGTAGTATTTTCTTTTACGCATAAAAATCGAAAAAGAACTCTTTTGAGTCAGAAATCAAAAAGACTGCCAAATATCTATAATCAGTCATTTAAAATGCCCATCTAACTGGTGCGTAATTATTCACAAATAGTATTTTTAGCTGTTGACTAAAAAGTGTGCAATTTCTAACTGTGGATATTTTTTGTGTAGTTGCTTGTTGTAGAAAATTTTATTTTGTGTGAACCCGATATAACGAATAACCTCGAATTAACGAACAAATTGTGTTGGTTCCGATGAATTCGTTAAATCGAGGTCCGACTGTACATGAGGGTCATCCAGAAAATAAAGACCATTTAGTTGTACAAAATGAAAAAACATTTATTGGAAAAAACAAGTGTGTCATATATTTGAAGCTTCCTCCCCTTTTCTACATAATCATGTCCTACATATAAAAATTTGTCATATCCATTCATAAACTTCTGAATTGCTGCGTTATACTCCTCCGTTACCAATACATTAAGCCAAGTGGTCACTGCAATCACCAATTCTTCATCACTTCCAAAACGTTTTACTGCCCTGAAACTCGTTCAGCTAATAGAAAGGTGGTAATCGCTGGAAGCAATGGTTCAGTCTACAGAGTGAATGGTCTGGGGTAGGATGATCCATGGTGACCTTAGGATAGAGTGATTTGAACAGGCCACCTTGAGGTTCAAGTTAACCGACTAATGCGGAAGGAATCCTATTCGGACCAGTCGTTAAGTGTTTTTATTCCCGTCCTTTATCGTTTGCGACATGCGGGAGAAGGGTTCGCTGCAGACTTAAACCTCTGTCATAGATATTGATACTCCTTTTTATAGCTCCTGACGCTGTGCTGAAAATTTAGAATACGCCAGATCTAGATACAGAATTACGCTTGAAATAAGTTATACTTTCAATGTAAATCCTCTAATTGTATTTAGTTGTCTTCCGTTTCTCTCAAATAAAAATGCTTATTTTTATTGTTATGGTTTGTTGAAGGAACTTGTTGAATTATATTATTCTGTGCTTTGATCGCTGGAAATTGTTAGAAATGGAAGACGCTCTTCTTTCCTCCCAAATTGTACACAATTATATATAAAACAGAACGAAATTGCCCTTTGTTTTTGCATAAATAATTTTAATATTCCAAAATAATCAAGCTATTGAAGTGATTTACCGTTCTTCTGCTTAAGGTATCCGACTACTTTCTGAATCGTGATTTTGAAAAAGCGTATAAATGGGTAATATTTATATTTAGTGTCACTTAGATTAGAAAACGTTATAACATTGTTTTAAGAAAATTATTACAGTAAAAAATTATTTAAGTACAATATTTTGACAAAAAATGAACATAGAATGACCCATTTTCAAAACATTCTCCTTTTATGAAAAATGCTTTTATTATAATAATATTTTGCCTGCATATGGTTCAGACCTCTGTACAGAGGCTGAACTAGAATTTTTGAAATATATAACTTAGAAGTGAATTTCTCCATATTTTACTGCAACAGAGGGGAGAAATTTTAAGAAAAAAACGCCGATAATTATTTCAATCGGTGGTAACTCTGAAAATAATGTGAATTTTTCAAAATTCCTAGTTCAGACTCTCTGTAGAAATCTTTACTTAAGCAAAATATTATTATTATAGAAGCATTTTTTTTATAAAAGGATAACATTTTGAAAAAGTTAATTTAATTTTAACATTACTTAATTAAGTTAATTAATTTTAAGTTAATTAAAAGTTAATTTAATTTTAACATTTAACTTAGTTAACATTTTTAAAAGTTAACTAAGTTAATTTTTTGCCAAAATATTGCATTTAAGTATATTTTTTTTTATCATAATCTCCTTAAAACTATTTTATACATGTATTCTAATCTAAATGACACTAAATATCATGAAAATTATCAATTTATGCGCTTTTTTAAAAATGGTTCCGAACGTACTCGGATACATTAAGAAATACATAGATAAAAATTTATTACACAGCAGGATTAAAGTATCAGATTATGGAGTATTATTTAAATTGTACTTGATGAGTTGGAACTTAATGTATATATTCATTTAGAAAGATGTCCAGGCTCAATATCCTTCCATTGGTGTGGTGTGTTAGTTAGGAGAGAGGGATGACAGCTAGGATCATCCTCGTCACTTGACCGTTCAATATTACGAAATCCATCGCCATTAGTTGCTTCAAAATGCAACATTAATGCAACTCTCCTTCGCTTACTTTAAAAGAATCCATTTATTCACATTAGTTTTTATTAACATTTATGGAAATTCAAAGTGTAAAACGTTTATCAATGCTTCATTCAAATTTCCATACTGTTTTGCACAGAGTTGAAAATAATATTATTGCTAACTACTATACTTTAAATTCTGGAGAATACCATTCTTTGAAGATTTTTTATCATTTTAAAACATGAAGTCTGCATTTCAGGATATATACACCCATTGGGACTCAATAGTCTAAAAAGTACTTCTGACCTATATCAAATACAACTTTAAATTCAACGATCTCTTAAGCAATGCAGTACAAACACCCATTCATTCCCCGCGCCCTGAAACTGATCTCTTTTTGTTGAAAGCATTCTATCGTTCGCTATTTCATCACTACTGCTCTAAAAACCCAGCATTTTATTGAAAAAGAAGCTCGCTGTCGTACAGAAAATCGTTCTAAACCTTTATTGAACTTCGTTGATAATATGGCTTTCCCAAATCCCACACCAATAACAAAGTATTACGAAAAATCTTTTTCAAACTCTAAGCTGTGCGAGGAAATGTGTTTAAAAAAGGTTTCGGCGTTCATTTCTCTGTCTTCGTCTTAAAAACGTCTTTTGCGAAAGAATAGATATCGGCCATTGTGCACGAGATGGGGCTAAGAAAATAAAAGAAAGCTTCGATCCCGCATTCGTTTCTTTAAAGCAAATCTATTGTAGTTGTACGAATGTGGGGAGTAGATTGAAATTCGGGCTCTATCTCTTTCTCTATGCGAAGAAGACTTAAAGATTTCCAAATAAAAGCTTGAAGAAAAAATATTAGCATATTATATACTACTCCAACAAAATCTTATTCAAGGTTTCCGTGGTGTCAAAATAAGTATTTCCCTTAAGGTATCCGCCTACGTTCGGAAAAGTAATTTTAAAAAGGCGCATAAATGGATAATTTTTATGATATTTAATGTCACTTATATTAGAACACATGTATAAAATTGTTTTAAGGACATTTTGACTAAAAAGTTTACTTAAATAGAATATTGCGGCAAAAAATTAACTTAGAATTACCTTTTTTTCAAAATGTTCTCCTTTTGTGAAAAATGCTTCTATTATAATAACATTTTGCCTGTATATAACTCAGACATCTGTACAGAGGCTCAACTTTGATTTTTGAAAAATTCACATTATTTTCCGAGTTAATCTGAAATAATTATAGGCGTTTTTTTCTTAAAATTTCTCCCCTCTGTTGTCGTAAAACATGGATTAGCCCACTTCTAAGTTATATATTTCAAAAATTCTAGTTGAGCCTCAGTACAAAGGTCTGAGCTATATACAGGAAAAATATTATTATAATAGAAGCATTTTTCACAAAAAGGAGAATATTTTGAAAATGGGTCATTCTATGTTCATTTGTACTTAAATAATTTTTTATTATAATACTATTCTTAAAACAATTTTATATACATTTTCTAATCTAAGTGACACTAAATATCATAAATATTATCCATTTATACGCTTTTGCAAGATCACGATTCCTAACGTAGTCGGATACCTTAAGTGTTATTACCTTTATTGAAAACTCCTCAGCAATTGTTACCTTTTTTTCTTAAAAGAAAAAATTTGAAGAATTCCCTTAATAAAACGCTTTTTTTCCCTAAATTCAAATAATCTTAACTCCTAGGCAATTTTTTTCTTTTGCAATTCAAAATTAAAGTTTGATCAGAGTCGGTAACTGTTTAGCTGTGGTGTGCCAAACCAATTTACCGATATGATTCAGCGTGCCATACAGTAGGATATTTTTGAAACAATTCGATTCTCGCTATTCTATATGCCGATTTACAGAATAGAGGTCAATAATATACATTTATAGATCTTCATCATATATTAATTTTGCAATCATATAAAGATAATACTTAACATAAAAATAAACTGCATAAAACACAACTATTACTTCACAAAAACAAAAAATTTAATTTTATATATTTTTAAACATATTTATTTAAAATAAGAAATAGATAACCAAAAATATAAATATTTCCCCTCATTAGAGTTAAATAAAAGATAAAAATTTTTAATGTGAACTCTAGTGCCTTGTGCAGCACTCTATTTTATATCGCAAAATCAGTTGTATAATGTGTGACTTCAATTTAACACGATTCTGAGTATTCAGTTGTTACAGAATTTCTTAGTGGACTCGAAATTTTTCCACCTGAGGAAATATTTTTAACTTCATCAACCAAGCTACGAAATCGTTGGAGGAAATTGAAATTTAATTGTATAAAAGCTAATCATGAATTTCGAAGGCTTTTTTCTCCGAATTGACTGGCCATTCGGCGGAATTACATTGAGGTTGAACACCCTACTATTACACCAAGTCTTGACCCCAAATGAATTTCCTTAGTCGTGCCCTCTCCTTGTTAGATGTATAGAACCAAAAGCTAAAAGCATAGTACATGCATTTTTTTCACTTCAAACAATTAAATCTCTCCAGCAATGACATTCAATAATTTATAAAATAGCTGCAAATTTATCTTTATAGTTATCTTTCTGGTTTTTTCCTAATTCTGTAAATGTCCATAATTCTGAAGATGTTTGTCAAATAAGGTCCATTATAAATTTATCTATTTTCATTCAGAATAGTGCAGAGTTCCACTGAGAAATATATTGCGTGCCGCATGTGACACGCGTGTCATAGGTTGCTGACTTCTAGGTCTAGATCATAGGTTCCCGACGTGGTTCCTACAGTCCACTGGGGGTGCTTGTGATTCCTGAAGGGGTGCGTGGACAACGTTATGGGGTCCATGAAAGATTTAATACAAAGTAAAATATTTGTGACCCATTTCCTTCATTATTATAATTAAAATAAATAAGTAATGTGTGGTTTTACGTGTTAAAATTTGAGGGTAAGGCGTACAAAACGTCGAACGGTAAGAATAGGGCCAATCGCGGTTGCGGCCATCTATGCAGATTTAAAGAGGAACGGAATCTCGTCACTCCATGCAATAACTTTGTCTAAAATATATCAATATAAAATAATAGTGCTTCTAGTCAATAGTATAGTTTTGTTTTGTACATGATCCCAAAATCTGAAGTGAACGCAAGCAAACTTTTCCTATTTTTGACCTCAAAGCTGTAGTATTGTTTGTACTGCTACAAAAATGAAGTACGCTACGCAGGTGTGTGTGTTGTTTCATATGGTTTGTATGTGTGAGGAGTTTGTATGATTAATTTTGTTATGCAGTGTTGTTGTTTGTGTTATGTGTAATGCGTGTGTGTGTGTGTGTGTGTGTGTGTATGTGTATGTGTGTGTGTGTGTGTGTGTGTGTGTGTGTGTGTGTGTGTGTGTTGTTTCATATGGCATTTATATCAGAACACTGGCCGAAGAGCAATATTGTATCGAAACCATGAATTACCAATTTTAAGTTAAAATATGACACAAGACCCAAAACTAAAAACACTGAAAGATTACACTTTTTAAACTGTAAAAATCGAAAACACAGCAGCGAAGAGGGAAAACAGTTTTGCCATCAGGCATCAGACTCCTGGCCATCCGAAGACAGATAAACTCATATCATCCTATGAGGCTGTGACGGGTCTATCCGCGTTCTTTTAAATACTAACACTCTTGGAAAATATTGGGTCTTTAAAATTATTATATTATATAGTTTCCTCACGAAGAAGATGTGACTATGCAAATTAAGACTTGTATATGAAAGATTAAACTTTCAGGTTAGAGGGAGAGAGGGGTTAGACTGCTAACGGCTAGCAGTGATTGATTAAACGTGAAGTGGAGGCGTGAATACTTCGTCACTGATTATTGTAATGATTCATGATAATATTTTTAATAGCTTTTAAAAACGCTGTTTCTGTTTTACTTTTTAACCATTTTTCGTGATCCTAGCTGCATTCCCACATTGGTCGGTTTCGCCCTGCCCACCCAAGATCGAAATTCTAACTTCATTTTCGGTGCTTTGTGCCGACTTTGAAGCGTTTTTTCTCAATTTTAATGCATTCTATTATTTTAAGTTTTAATTTTCCCAAATTCTCCAGTATTTTTATTATATATTTAACCAGGTCGCATCGTGAATCTTCCGGCATCCAAAGATGCTCTTTCGCCTTCACTCAAAGACCTCTGAAGCGGCCGAGCCGCATTCTAAATACGACTCAACCGCTTTTCGAACCCCACCTGAAACAAAAATATGTGCGGTGCATTTTAAATTCCAGAAGTGAAGACTTTAAGTGCAGACCACTTAGAGGTTAGATTTAATCTTAACAAATTGCAAAAGTCAATCATTTACAGTCACTCAAATACCTACTGATATGAGGTTGTAGCTCGAAAGAGCTCGGTACTCAAGTCATCCACCCAACGATATTATTCTAATATTAAAGTTGACAATTTATCAATAAGGAATCAAGGTAGATTAGGTAGCTAAGAATTAGAAGATATTGTCTGATCTGATTATTTAGAGTCTTCTCGTAAATCGCCTACCTCGTTAATTGCTCTCCATATTTGGTATTTGGGTTCATCTCTTAACTTGGTCAATAGAATTTGTGTTGTTGTTTATAACTGAGAATAAATTGAAGTTATTTTGAATATGGCTGTCTCTCCCATACCCTCAGATGACGCATCTCATTTAAAAAATTTGTTTTTATATTTTAAAAAAAGCAAATGTTATAATTTAAATAAGAACATTTCGGGTTATATTTATTTTTATGTCAACATTTATACCAATTAGGACATTCAAGATAAATTTTAATTTTTCTTTTATACATTGAAATAGAGTGGAGATTCATGGCCGTTTCTGGTATAAAAGGGGTCCATAGACACAGTAAATTTGGGAACGCTGGTTTAGGTTAATGGAATTTAATATGATTTTTATTGACTTCGCATTCTAAAGCTGAGCGAGGACATTTGGCGGAATGCCCAAGAAAGCCTAATTCACCCAAAAGGGCTTAGAGCTACAAATCAGTCCCATGGGGAAGCAACCCCCGCACTCAGCTTTAATTTAACTAAAATATCTTTTATTTATTTATTTTTTCACTTTTTACAGAAATATACAAAGAAAACTTACATAAACCACAGAGGCAAGTATTAACAAACTTGTTAATTTTAAAAATTCTTTTAGCTTTTTTTCTCAAAAAGAAAAAAAAAGATTATAGCATTTTAATGCAGGAAACTAAAATGCTTTATAAAATACCATTAAAAATTACATTTTTTATCTTTTTAAAAATAATTTCAGTCCGGCTTCTCTTAAGAAATTCTAAAACTAAAGAGAGTGCAATGCATTAACTATTCAAACATTTTCTTTTAAAACATATGAAATATTCATTTTTAAGCTTTTAAAATATTTACAAAAGTCATCTACAATAAATAAATTATTATTTTACTTTAAAATAACAATTTAAACTCATTTTGTTGTTTAGTTTCTAATTGTGTTAGCCAATTTTACAATTTAGTTCCAAATATAGCTTGTAAAGAAAGATATTAAAAGAGATTAACGTGTATAGCAATAATATTTCATGTCTATCAGAATGAAAGGAGGAATTGCAAAAGAGTAAGTAAATAAAGTTAATACTTCAGTAATTTATTGCGCTATAAATTAGAATTTTGGCACAAATTTAAATCTTCTAATAGTTTGGAAAAATTAATATATTCGTATTTTTATTTATTAAAATTATCTCCTTAAATAAACTATCAAACCACAAATTAAATGAATCATTCTTTACAAAAATAATTAGTGTTAAATTAAATGATAAAAATTCAACACACTTCGATTTTTTAATGAAGAAAACTCGTGTGACACAAACTGGTTGAAGTTGCAGCATGCACAAATTTAGTAATTAACAAGAAAATTTCTAGAGAACTTGATCAAATAACTATTTGAAAATTAAACTTTTCCGATTCAAGAACAAAGTTTACTAAACTTATTTGTAAAAGATAACTACTAATAATGATTAATTTTTAATGGTTTTACATGATGTCTATTTCTTCATTATTCTCCATGCAGTTCAATTAAATATGCTCACTTCATAAACGCCTATTATCAAGAAAGCGAAGCTGATAACGTATTACTGCCATCGCGAATCGTTTAATATGGCTTCTTTTTTCCAAGCGAAATATTGATGACTAACTAAACTCATCAATCATAACCGCATGTCCCCTCCGTAATGGTCTCTCTCCACGAACTAGCTTCTCTTCTTTAAACCGATAAAAAAATAAAAATGGCGTTTTTAGTGTTCGATAAATTTAAAAATCGTTTGGTCATAATTTTACTTTCACAGTCTCAGAATTCTTTAATAACATTTTACGATTATGAAAACTAGTTCTTTTTTTTAGTTATACATTCAAATAGCGGGAAGAAGAATAAAGAAATTTTCAAAAAAAATCGAATAAAATATAAATCGTCTGCGTTAAGAAACGGAAAAACGCTGTTTCAATTATTCTGATTTCTCCTCTTCCATTCTAGTTTTTAATTGGCCGTCAAGTCACGCAATAAAATATTCCATTATGGACCAGAGGGAATTCAACAGTGGAGTTCAGTATTTGGAAATAGAATTCGAAATGGAAATCGATTTCTGGATTTAGATGTTTATATTCGAATCACCATGGGATGCAAAAAAAGGAAGAAAGAAAAATATTGTGGTCATATATAATGGCACATTGGCATTTAATTGTTGCCAAAGCTAATTTATTTATAATGACATTTTTTGTTAAAGTGGAAACTCCATTGTATGATAGCGTTTGTAAGAATATTTAAATAATTGAATTATACATTTATTTCTTGGAACTTCATTTTTTTAACTATTAATTTATGCAAAGCCATTATTCTAAATAAAAAGCTACTAAACTTATATTTACATTGTTCTTTAAAGATAAAAAGAAAATTAACTTAATTGTTTTGTTTTTTTTTATTTTTTTATAAAAATTCAGAATAGGTTACGGAAATAGCTTTGGCAACTTCCTATTAACAGTGAATGCTTTTTTTAGAGAAATTATTTTATTATCTTCTTCAATGTCTTATGAACTTATTTTTATTTCTATAATATTCAAATTCTTTATTAATGGTTTCAACTTCATGTAATTAAGTCGCAGTTTAAATGACAATCAGAATTATTTTTAAAAAACGTAAATAAAATTAAAGCTTTTTACATCTAATTATAGCAGCTACATTTTTTTTAAAAACAAAGTTTGACCACGCATTTTAAAAATTTCTTCTATTAAATAATTTTTAGAAGATTGTTAAATTCTTACAAGAAGTGAATAAAATTTGTTTTTTATGAATATTAATTCCTTAATACTCTGAATAGTTATTAAGTACTATATCGTTTCACCATTCTGAAAATAAGTTATTTTGTTTTGAAGACAGGGCATTAATAAAACTTTTTCTCAGATATATTTTTTACTTGTTTCATTAATTCTTTTTCTAATTAATAAAATTACAAAAACTAAAAGTCTCTTATGTACTATGATAAAAATAACTAAACAGAAAATTTGCTTTTTTAGGTTTTAATTTATGCACTCCATAGAGTTTACAATAATATACTACACAAAAATACGGTGTTTCCAATTTCTTCTAATACTTTGTAAAAATAACTTCATTTAAAAGTAAACTATTTCCTAACTAATATTTGTATTCACATTATTTTGAAACGTTAGATAGAACAGAAGTTAAGATATGTCTTTTCTTATTATCAGAAACATTTTAAAACTATTAATATACAAGTGAAATCATTATAGTATACCGAATTGAAATGCATAAATATTGTTACGTAGATTGAGGTTCGAGGATTTTATATGCTATCAGTCTCAAAAGCAAGACAGTTTTTCAGGAGCGATGAAAATTTAATATAGAAAAACAATCCTTGAAATACAGTATACAGTACTAGAATTCTCTTAACAACTCTCAGAAGGTCTTCATGTCTTCTACAGCCCTCAGACACAACTGTCAGTGTCTAAAAATACAAATACGTAATGTCTATGATTATTCTCAAGCACTCGCTCGAAAAAAGTAACTAATCGCTAGTCGACTCTTCAACGGTCAAAACAATACTAACTCAGTTTTACTGAGTGACCGCTAACTTACCAAAATTGTCACCAAAAATGATGCTAACTTGACTCTATCGCCAACATTTCGCCATGTTTCCATTGAATCGCTATTATAATGTAAGGAACGGCGTTGCTTGCGAATATTACAATTTCAACATAAAATAAATACAACGGAAAGTAATATTAACGTATTACATATCCAGATATAAATTTACATTATTTTAAGCATTGATTATACAAAGTTCGTAACAATATGACAAATGTATACCATTGCATGTGAAAAATACTACATGTAAGAAGCTTTCAAATTAACGCTGCAGTCGGAGTTTTAACCAGACAAACATAACTAGCTAGCTTAGCCATTATTTAAGAGCTCGCGTGCTAGAACTTCTTTCATGAAGCAAATTTCTACATCTTACAAAAAGCTTTTTCCAGAGAAAGATCATTAGTTACTAAAAACTTTACAAAATTAAAAGAACGATTAAATGAGCGTTTTAAACAACTTTATTACAGAATATGAAAAGTTAAAAATATTATATATATGTGCAAAACTTGCTTGATTTGAATTAACAGTAACTAAGGTTTAACTTAGGTTAACTTTAAATGTAATCGTTTTTACATCATTAATCTGGATTAGTTGCTGTTATTGTGAACGCATAATGGGCGAATATTCATGTACGTAAATATTTCACGGCTTAAGCTCAGTGGCGGACTGGTAGTGTATCACGCTTCCACGCCACAGGTCCGGAGTTCAAATCCCGGGCTGGGCAAGGTGACGACTCAGCCTTTCATCCCTTCAGTGAGTCGATAAATAAGTACCAAACTTGCTTGGGAACTAAACACTGAGGGTTTCACGTCATACTGACCACCTGATCGGAGCATCTGTTCATGCCCGCCCAAGGACACTGAAACTGAAATGGGAACAGTATTCCTAGACCCTCATGGGCTGTTACGTCACAGAGTTAAAAAGTTTCAAGGTTGAATTCTCAAGATTAAAATAGAGCTACACATTCCGAGAGATTCAAAACTATTCTAAGTACCTTTCTCGCTTACGTCATCGGGCTTGAAATTTTTCTTGGAGCAAATAAAAAAATCTAACGACTTAAAGTTGCAAACAAAGCCTTCTTTTCCATCTGTATAAAGTATGGGTACCATACCCGTATTCACCGTCAAGGTAAAAACATTTTTCTTCGAGCGCGAGATATTCCGATACAAAACTGCAATACAAACTTTCATCTCCATCTGTGCAGTCTGAGTACCTTTCCTGTTTTCGTCTTCAAATTAAAAGAATTTTTCTTTACGCATGAGGAAAAAAAGAGGAAAGTTTTCGCGAGTTAAAGGGCAAAATATCTTACATATCTTAAAGGTCAAAGGACAAAAAATAAAAGCTACCAAACGGGAAATAACTTGTGTGATGCATTATTGCTAAAATATTCTATAAAGTTGATCTCACACACAGATTAAAGATTTAAGTGCATTAAATTGAACATCTTATATTGACTATTAGTCGATGGGTTTTTCTGAAAATTTCTCAATAAATAAAACGCATTTAGGAATCAAAATAGTGGGTGAATATTTTCTAAACAACGCTACCTACTAATCATAAAAATGATTAAAAAAAACACTTTCTCCAGACTTTCAAAGTTTTCTTATTAAATTTCTTGCAAATTTTCTTGTACTCTAGTTCTTTTTCTGGAAAAAGAAATTATTAACGAATGAATGCATTGATTACTAAATAATTCTATGGGTTTGTAGAAAGAGATCTGAAGTCAAGAAAAGTAAAATTTTATTTTCAATTGTTTATAACATGAATGGTCTGAAGACGATACTGTATTTATCACAGGAAGAATTTGTAACTCTTTATTTGGTTAAGCATAGTCAAAATTGGGCATAGAACCCAAGAATTCTTATACAAGATGGGGCTCGTAAACTTCCTGTTTTAAGGTATCCGACTACATTCAGAACCGTGATTTTAAAAAAGCGCAAAAATGGATGCTTTTCCTGATATTTAGTGTCACTTAGTTTAGAATAGATGTAAAAAATTGTTTTAAGGACATTTTGGCAAAAAAATATTTAAATACAATATTTTGGCAAAAAATGAACTTTGAATAACCTTTTTTCAAAATGTTCTCTTTTATAAAAAATGCTTCTAAAATAATAATTTGTGTGTGTGTGTGTGTGTGTGTGTGTGTGTGTGTGTGTGTGTGTGTGTGTGTGTGTGTGTGTGTGTGTGTGTGTGTGTGTGTGTGTGTGTGTGTGTGTGTGTGTGTGTGTGTGTGTGTGTGTGTGTGTGTGTGTGTGTGTGTGTGGGGTTTGTGTGTGCGCGCTTATGAAAAAGAAAAAGACTTTCTAGAGAGTTCGAACTAGGAATTTTGAAAATTCACATTATTTTCAGAGTCAAAAACCCATTGAAATAATTATCGGAGTTTTTTCTTAAACATTTCTCCCATCTGTTGTGTCGTAAAGCATGGAAAAAACCCACTTCTAAGTTATATATTTCAAAAAATTTAGTTGAGTCTCTGTACAGAGGTCTAGTTTATATACGCAAAATATTATTATAATAGAAGCATTTTACAAAGAGAGTATTTTGAAATTGGTCATTCTATGTTTTTTTTTATCAAAATATTGTACTTAAATAATTTTTTATTGTAATAATATTCTTAAAACAATTTTATATACATTTTTTAATCTAAGTGACTCTAAATATCATAAATATTACCAATTTATATACGCTTTGCTAAGTCACGCTTCCGAACGTAGTCGGATACCTTAAACATGTAGCAATGATGTTCGTAGGAAGGGATGGGGTTAGGTGGAAGGGATGAAGTGGTATATTTGTGTTCCCGCCTTTCTCAATCTTAAATATGTTGTGGACGAGGCAGCAGCGCGCTTTTGCCGTGGAGGCGTATTTCTCTAAAGGTCGTTTGGTGATTACAGTGCAACGTGCCTTTCTTCGTCACTTCGATATTCCTCTGTGGGGTCGTGTTTCTAGAAATGTGTTTAATGTGGATGGATGCCTTCAGAGCAACGAGCAATATCTCAAAAAAAAAAAGGAAAGAGCCTTCGAAGATCGTTATAACACCTAAAAATGTTGAACGAATTCGTGTGTCAATTCAGACCGGTATGTGACAATGATCCAACAATTCTTCTTGCCCGATATCCAAGAAAGGGAAGTTGACAACGTGCAGTTGCAACAAGAAGGGACTATAACCCAAATCTCCAGGGTTTCCATGGGTGTTTGAGGGGAGAAGTCATTTGGGGCCTTCCCCAAATGACTGATCTCACTGCGAGGGGAGGTAAACTGTCTTGCGCGCTCCCCCGGTTTATCCCCTGCTGACTACTTCCTGCGGGCTTATCTCAAGTCCCTGGATTACAAAAATCACCCCAAGACGCTGAAAGACTTACGGAATAACATCTGAGCCCAAATCGACAATATGTTTGAAAAGGTGAGTCAAAGTTTGTGCAATCGACTCCATCAGTGTATTGATAATGGAAGGCGACATTTAACAGACATTGTGTTTAAAACTGCCTAAATACAAAGTTCCAATGTTGTGTGGTAGGAGGAAAATAAAAAATAAAGTCTGATGAAATAGAGTGTGTTTTGTTGCATTTTCAAAACAAGAAGTTTCCACGCCCCACCCTAACAATATATCTATTTTGATACAGTAGAGTCCCGAAAACTCGGCACTCGATAACTTAGCAGTCCGGATTACCACACCCTTGCAGGTCGAAAAAACCCAAACTAATGAAATGATGAAGATGTTAAAGTTTATGACACTGTAAAAACTTCTAAAATATTGTATATTGAGGGGCTAAAGGCTATCGGAACCCCTTCAGTACTTTGAATAATAAGGTACGTTGGTATTACTGTTTCTTCATCGTCTCCATAATAAAGCAACAAAAAGAAGAGTACATGCTGTGCAGAAGACAACAGGACATAGCGCACTTCTTTAAGAATTGACTGATACTGGGAAATGTGATTTACAAAAGCGTATAAATGGATAATATTTATGATATTTAGTCTACTTTAAATTAGAAAAAGTATATAAAATTGTTTTAAGAATAGTATTACAATAAAAAATTATTTAAGTACAATATTTTATCAAAAAATGAACATAGAATGACCCATTTTCAAAATATTCTCCTTGTGAAAAATGCTTCTATTGCAATCATATTTTGCCTGTCTATAGCTCAGACCTCTGTACAGAGGCTCAACTAGAGTTTTTGAAATATATAACTTAGAAGTGGGTTTATCCATATTTTACGACAACAGGGATTTTAAGAAAAAAACGCCGATAACTATTTTAATTGGCTGTAACTCTAAAAATAATGTGAATTTTTCAAAAATCATTGTTGCGCCTCTGTACAGATGTCTGAGCTATATATAGGCTGAATAATAGAAGCTATTTTTTCACAAAAGGAGAACATTTTGAAAAAAGGTTATTCAAAATTAATTTTTTGCCGAAATATTGTATTTAAATAAATTTTTTTTGTCAAAATGTCCTTAAAACCATTTTATACATTTATTCTAATCTAAGTGACACTAAATATCATGAAAATTATCCATTTGTGCGCTTTTTTAAAATCACGGTTCCGAACGTGGTCGGATACCTTAAAAAAAGTAGCCGGTTTTTGTATAAAGTAGGCTACTTAATTTTCTTTAAAGACAGTTATGCCTTCATAGAGAATTTTTCTGAGATGTGTCTGATCAAATAAATTAGTGTATACTATGTGTATTCATTAACGTTAATTTTCAAGTAGTAAATGCTCTGTGTCTATATAAAGTACGTACTTTCTCTTTGTTTAAGGGTATTGGAGCAGTTAGTTTTCTGTTGCATTATCAAACAAATAATACATACAAGTGCAGTACAAGAGTTTCTGAGGAAACACTCACACTTCTTTTTTAATTCCATTCACCTTATCCCGGCATTTTTATAAACTCGGCCACTCTTCGGTCCAAATTAGGCCGAGTTTTCGGGACTGTACTGTGTTGCAATTATTTGGATTTCTAAAACCTTCTTCCTCATATAAACACGTTAACAAAACTCAAACGCGTAATTAACAATTAGATACACTTATAATACATAAAATATATAGTTTATGATGGAATTACTCAGTTATACAAAATGAACCGTACAATATTTTCTGGAGAAAACAATTCTTTTACCTACCGGAAACTGCCGAGTGTGTATGTGTGTGAGTGTGTATGTGTGTGAGTGTGTATGTGTGTGAGTGAATGTGTATGTGTGTGAGTGAGTGTGTATGTGTGTGAGTGAGTGTGTATGTGTACGAGTAAGTGTGCATGTGAGTGAAAGAGATTTGGATTATCCATTTACCTATTTTTCAATTCAAATTTAAAAATCAAATATTTTATAATTACGAAGTGTCCGAGGGTTGATTTAAAACTAAATGATAAAACACGTAATAAAGTTATAGAAATACTACAACTTAATTGGAAGGAATATAAATTGATACGCATTAAAATGGCTTTAGGACCTAAATAGGAAAATAAATCACAAACATTCGTTACAGAAATATGTACATATTACAGAAGATCTGGCTTGACTAACAAGTGATTCTAAAACAATTTTATAAAGACACAGGCAAGCTGTTGAAACTGCATATTTTAGTCTGAAAAAGATCATTGTATTTCATCGCATCAGCTAATTATGTATGCAACAAACTTAAGATTTAAATAGTCATTTATCACAGAAATAGTGAAGCTTTACAGCAGTTTCTTTGATAATATAACTCATTTTGACACGTAATTTGATTTTAATTGCTGTTCCAAGGTCCATGGTGATAGATAAGGAGCATACTTTGATAAATGATCCTATTTAACTTTCTTTTTAAGAGACTTTTCGTATTTTTCTGTAGATTCTCTCACAAATTACTAATCAAGTGAAGATTAAATGAGGTTCTGTTCTTGGAAATGCCTTTGACTTATTGGTATTTCTATGCTTCATATTGCAAGTGAATATATCATTGGAAGCTGAAGAGTCTTAAAATTAATCACAGTAGCTAATCCAATTTAAAAAATAGTTAAATAGTTCCTTGGAATTTGAAATTATAAAGGAGTCTTATAGGCATTTCAAAATCTAATTTTTATAATGTAATCTAATCTCGTATTTTTGAAAAGAAAGCTTCTTGCACTACAAATTTCTGCACATCTCAAGTACTATCTTAAGTATTCTTCACCTCACCCAAAGTATCCTAAAGTGGTTTGATTTTATTTATAAACCAATACCATGACATAGGTTGCTCTAATGTAAAGTTTATTTACCCAAAGGAATCAAAAACCAACATCGAATCAATTTTTAAACATTAAAATATGCAATCCTCTAAACACTTTATCTATCTATATATAAACTGATGTTTGTATACATGGCCTCACTTCACTTCAACACCGTTCAACCGATCACTATGAAAATTGGCATATATGCATTTTTTTGTGGAGAAGGTTTTTGTGTTATCCTCTTTGTTGCAACTCCCCACCAGGTGGCTCTACAACCTATCAACTTCTGCATCGTTCAATCAATCACCAAGTTTTCAACATGGTAGCCAAAAATGATGCCAACTTGACTCTATCGCCAACATTTCGCTATGTTTCTATTGAATCGCCATTATAATGTAAGAAATGGCGTTACTTGCGAATATTACAAGCGAAGTATGTATTATTTTATCTATATGTATAAAAATGGATGTTTGTATGTATGAAATCGCTTCACTCCAGCACTGTTCAATGATCACTATGAAAATTGGCATGTAAATGTATTTTTTTTGTTGAGAAAGTTTTTGTGCTATCCCCTTCGTTGCAGCTCCCTGCCAGGTGGTGCTACAGCATATCAATTTCTTCCCCTTTCAATCTATCACCAACATTTCACTATGTTTCTATTGAATCGCCATTATAATGTAGGAACGATGTTGACTGCGAATATTTCAATTTTAACATAAAAATAAATACAACAGAAAGTAATATTACTATATTACATTAAGTACCTCTGTTCAGAGGTCTGAGCTATATACAGGCAAAATATTATTATAATAGAAGCATTTTTCACAAAAGGAGGTTTTGAAAATTGGTCATTCTATGTTCATTTTTTGTCGAAATATTGTACTTATATAATTTTTTATTGTAAGAATTTTCTTAAAACAATTTTATATAACGTTTTCTAATCTAAATGACACTAAATATTATAAATATTATCCATTTATATGCTTTTGCAAAATCGCGTTCCGAACGTAGTCAGATACCTTAAGCGAGAACATGATAAACCCATATGTCTAGCCTTGAGGTTAAATCTAGGCCTTTCAATTAGCCATGAACAGTTGAATTCAATAAATTTGACCTCTCGGTGATCTCACGAGTTAAATATTATTCACCGGTTTGCATCAATTAATGCTTTTATTTTATCTTGAACATTTTCAACTATTCTTCCAGAACGCGGTGCTTCTTCAGCATCAAAATTAACGGATCGAAATTTTGCAAACCAGTTATGGCACTGGGGTTCTGTCAATACATCTTCTCCATGCACATCGGTTAATTTTTTCTTGTTTGAACAGCATTTGTAACCTTCCTATACTAAAAAATTAAAATATACCGAAAATGCTGCTTTTTACTCTATATTTGAAAGGTCACCAACCAAAAACTATTGCATATAATCAGTTGGACTTTTTCATAATCAAACCTTGCTATATCGGTTCTCAAAACATATAATTATTATGAAGCTTAAGTGTGAAGTTGAGTGTGAAAAAATACAACGAAATCCTCTGTCGGGAAAAAAAACGAAATTACTTTCCGAACAATCCAATAACTGGAAAAAAGATCCAAATTTTAAAAACTATTTTAACCCATCGAATTATTCATATTAGAAATCACAAAATTTCTGAAAAATATATCTTTTCCTTGTGTGTGGTAATCTGCTTAAAATTTGCAAAAAAACTCAAGATTTCCCAAACTTAAATATGGTTTATGACAGAAACACTTGTTACTCGCCTTTCAAAAATTGTAGGCGGCGCCGACACACGTTTCCATGACAACATCAGAAGCGATCGATAAAATCTTCTGGAGATAATCTTCATCGGGCAGGCTCATGTCCGAGTAATCTTTCACCGTAACTGAGTAAAGATGATACACTGAAGGTGCCATTTAACGGTTCTAAGTTCATGGACAGGAGGCCTTGTGGGATTCAGCCAAGGAATTATCGCATTATTTTTTGACAGTTTTGTAAAAACTTAATTATTGTTTATATGGCCTCATATTGTTTTTGAATTTACATTAAATATGTCTAGTTTTCTGTTGTAGGGTAAATATACAGAATAAATTCGTTGTAATTTGTGTGTTAAAAAGGGAATACGCGTTTCAATTAGATGGGGGAAAAATAAACGCATAGTGGATAAAATGGTTAATTTGTATGCATCTTAAAGTTTAAAAAAAAAAAAAATTACAGAAAAATTTATCTCATTGTAATTATAAATTCAAAAAGAACAAACTGCTAAAACAATTACACTAATGAAATTATATTGTTAGTAATTATCAACAAAAGGATACTTCACATTTTTCGTAAAGAAATTTTATTTAAATGTGTTTGGTGAAAACAGACTGATCGTTGCTAAATACTGGGCATTTTCATTGGGCTAAATTCATAATAGTCACATGATAAATGCTATCAGATGTTTTTCACATAATTTAAAACTAAAATTAAACTTGTACTTGTAAAATTTAGACAAAATTTCAAATTTGATAAAGATGCTCAAATATTAAGATTCTTCAAAAAAATTTACAAAATTATAAAAATGCTCTTTCATTACATGTATATTTTTATATCAATGGAATTTTGTTTACCCTTGTACGTGATTATTTTTGACCAATACGTGCTTTTAAAATGAATATTTCTGTAAAAAGGAAAAATTGGCAACAGCAAAATGCATCAACTGATTGGTTGGAAAAACGTGATTGCAGTAAAGTAACTATGACGTCACATGAATTTAGTTATTAAAAAATCCACTGTTAAAACACCCAAAAAAATTTTTTTATATTGGGAAAAAGTCGCCGGGAAATTTCGGTTAAGACCATTTTTCGATATTTTCTGATCCTTGCAAATTTTTTGATAAAATAAATAATATTCTTCTTAGTTAATTTATCAAAATTTACAAGAATCAGAAAATATCAAAAAATGGACTTAACCCCACTGACTTCTGAGTGACTCATATGATAATTAATTCAAGATGAGGGAGTTCATTAACATTTTACTAATTAAATTTTTTAAAATTTATCTAGGTTTTTCCCGATTTTATAATTGAACCAGAGTAGTCATGTCATGTTAGTACGAAATCAAAGAAAAACTAAATAACTTTTCCTATAAGATTGCAAAATGATAGTTATAGTTTCAGTAAATGGGTGAGTAAATGGGATATGGGTGAGACATACAATTAATGGTCAAGTTTCTGGGAGAAAAGACGAATATTAAGGGATCCGAAAATTGAACCGTGATTTTTCAAAAAAGGGATAAATGGATAATATTTATGATAATTAGTGTCATTAGATTGAAAATTTCATAAAATTGTTTTTTAAAAATAGATTTAAAAAAAAAATTATTTAAATAATTTTTTTGACAAAAAACATAGAATGACCCATTTTAAAATATTCTCCTTTTGTAAAAATGTTTCTATTTAAAAATATTTTGCCTGTATATACTCAGACCTCTGTAGAGGGTTTAAGAGAATTTTAAAATATATAACTTAGAAGTGGGTTTATCCATGTTTTAGGACAACAAGGGGGGGGAAATTTTAAGAAAAAAAGCCGATAATTATTTCCCGATTTAACTAAAATAATGTGAATTTTTTAAAAACATAGTTTAGCCTCTGTAAAAGGGCTGAGTTATATAAAAAAAATATTTTTATAATAGAAACATTTTTTAGAAAAGGAGAACATTTTGAAAAAAAAGGGTTTTTTTGGTTAATTTTTTTTCCAAAAAATTGTTTTAAATAATTTTTTTATCAAAATGGCTTTTAAAAAAATTTTAAAAATATATTCTAATCTAAGTGACACTAAATGAAAAATTATCCTTTATGGGCCCTTTTAAAATCACGGGCCCGAACGTAGTCGGATATCTTAAAAGATGAAATGAAAATATTAAGTTTTTTTTATTATCTGAGAATAAAGGGAGCAGAAATTTTTTAAAAATTTATATTATTTCAGAAGTTTTGAATATATATCCAATGATCTTTTATTTGCTTTCAAACTTCAGAAATTTTTTCTGTATGAAAATATTACTCTTATTTTAATAACTTTTTTGGGTTTAGAAAAGGGCAGCAAAAAAGCTAGCTATTTTATTTTTGATCTCTAAAAAACTATCCAAGCTCGTCAACAAGAGATCAGCGTAGAAAAACCAAAAAAAATTTTCTTTAATCCTTGTAATAAGAGGCTTAAGATTGACACTCATTTTTCTCTACTATAAAAACAAACGAAGTTAATCGTTGTTCCGTTGAATGGCAATTTAATGTCTAGATATATCTTGATACGAAGGCTGGCATGTAATTTATATATATATCAAGAAAAATTTTAGATATTTAAAATAAACACCAATGCAGTCCTGTTAAAAAAATTTTACCACCACTGAAAATTTAATTATTTTTCAACA
>BMAV01027340.1:0-40014 GCA_019973955.1 Trichonephila inaurata madagascariensis
AAATATTAAGCATCAAATATTGTTAATTGCATTCAGGAAAGTGGTCAACGTGTTATCTTTTTTTTCTTCTGGAATTGTTTATAAACGGCGTTCTGATTCTCTTTGATTTTTCATGGATGTGTTTTTATTTTCAATATATGATTAAGATTTTTAACTGATATGCTTACACACACAAAATTGAATATATTACAAAGACATAGAATAGTATTTTTTTCCTAGATTCGTTTTTTCTCTTTAATAGCATCTTTAAACGCTTGATCAACTTAATACATATATATTAATGCTGCTCATCAGGAGTGTCCAATCATATGTCATCAATTTGAAATCAAATTGTTTTGAAGAACAGAAAAAATGAGTTTGAAAGTACGGAAATGTTTTTAGCTTGATATTGAAAAAAATAATATGAATATTAAATGATTGAAATGGTTAAAATATTTAATAAATTAATGAATAATCCACTCATGAGTTCTAACGGCTTATTGTTTTAAGAAACTGTTATGTTCGCAGCCAGTTTGAATATTATAAAGTGTCATGTTTTATTTAATCAAATATATTAGGTTGGAGAAAAAGAAATCCATTATTTTTTCGATAGATGGCTGTAGTGTCGATATCTCGTGAAGTATCGATCAAACAATTTCAAATTTATGCTTATTGTCAAGGTGACATTTCACACTAAAATAATTATCTTGCTTTTTTTTGTTTGGTCCATTCAGTTGTGAGTTACAGGGTGTTAATAAAAATGGAAGTCAAGAAAGAGAAAATTAGGTACATTTTACAGTTTTTCTTTTATAAAAGCGAAAATGCAAGCCAGGTGGCTGAAATTGTGGATGGTGTTTATGGTGCCGATACTGTAACAGCTAATTACGTGAAATTTTGGTTTCGTTGATTCCGTTCAGGCATTTTTGATGTTATAGATGCACCTCGCACAGGCAGGCCCGTAGTCGAAAATGTCGATAAAATCTCAAAAATAATCGGAATTGACCGGCATGTTGGTAGTCGCAGCATTACCCAGGAGCTAAAGATTGACCATAAAACAGTCTTAAACCATTTTTACCAAGTTAGAATCCAAAAGAAGCCGATGTTTGGGTGCCACACTAATTAACACCAAAAAACATGAGGGATCGAATTTCCATCTGCGAAGCCTTGGCCAAACAGAATGAATTCGACCCATTTCTTAAGCAGATAATGACAAAGGGTAAGAAACGGGTAACATACGACAATATTGGGTGAAAACGATCATGGGCAAAGCGCGGTGAAGCAGCTCAAACGATAGCCAAACCAGGACTAATGGTCAGGAAGGTTCTATTGTGTATTTGGTGGGACTGGAAAGGAATCATTTATTATGAGTTGCTTCCGTAAGGTCAAACACTAAATTCAGATCTCTACTGTCAACAACTGGACCGTTTGAAGCTAACGATTGACCAGAAACGACCAGAATTGGCCCACAGAAGAGATGTTGCATTCCATTAGGACAGTGCCAGGCCACCCACGTCTGTAGTGACTCGCCAGAAACTCTGGGAGCTTGGTTGGGAAGTTTTAATGCATCCACCATATAGTCTGGACCTGACACCAAGCGATTACCACCTTTTTCTCTCATTGCAAAACTTTCTGAGTGATAAGAAATTGGGATCAAGAGAGGATTGTGAAAATCGATTACTAGAGTTTTTCTTCAATAAGGACCAAGGCTTCTATGAGAGTGGCATCATGAAGCTACATTTAAAATGGCAACAAATTGTACAGTAAAACGATGCATTTTTGACCCAAATCGGACAATCCGAAACATATTAAATAAAGTCTTGAATTTTATGTAAAAATAATGGATTTCTTTTTCCCCAACCTAATAAAAAATATAAAAAGTAATAATTTTAATATCTTAAAATACACTCATTTTAATAGAGAATGATCTGCAACAAAATTTTCTCATTTCTTTCTTATATTTACCGTAAATATCTAGCATTTTATGTTATTACAAAATACAAACAGCTCATGTAATGTGAGATATTGCAGTGATTAATTGTGTGTGTGTGTACAGAAGCAAAATTATTAAAATAATACAGTATAATTTTTAATTAGATTAGAGTAGCATTCCTTTTTAACACGCTTTTATAAGTTTCACTTATATATTACGGAATCTTTGAACTTGATTTTTATCCGCTTTAAAAGGTCAGGTTAAGTCGAAATTTTGCACACTTGTCAAGGACCGATGACAGTACAATAATTTTATAATTTTGTTCCATTGTCCTGATTAGGATCCTCAGAATAACGATTTTCAGATTTGACAACTAATTCTATTTTCCATTTCAAGATTTGGCGACTAATTCTATATACCATTTCCAGGTTTGGCGTCTAATTCCAGATCCCATTTCGAGATTTGGCGACTAAAAGATTAAGAGTAACCCTGAAAGTCGAAATTTTTTTCTTAAAGTATAAACAATCGTCCAGCCCTATAAAAGCGAAAACGTTTGAGTCAGCAATTTCTTATCATAATATAAACATTTCTCTAGTTTTTCTGAAAATGGAAATAAAAAAAATAAAGAAAGACTAGTCCTTGGAGAGCGGGGAGGGGACAAGATAACCCTACGTGGGCGCGAGCATCGTCGAAAAGTCCAAAATAAAAGATTTAAAATATTATTAATTTACCGAAAGGAAGCAAAACAAAATACATTCTGACATGATAAAAAATAAAATACATATTCACACTAATTTAAGATACTTATAAATGTATCAGTGCGGAAAAATATTTAATAATTGATTTATAAATACTAAATTAAAAGCAAGTGTTTAGTAATTACTACTGTCTTCCATGGGCTTGTCATATACAAAATATAACACATATATCGATAACATGTGCAGTTTATAATAATAAAGTCGCATTGTAGATTTAGCGTCGAAGTACATTATTATTGCATTCAATACATTGTTGTTCTATGAGGAGGGCGCGATGGAAATTATGACTGAAAATTGGGTCGCAAATATGGAAAGTTTAAGAAGCACTGTTCAAATTGCTAAAGTGAGACATAAAGTCTGTTTTTTCTAAATTCTCTTGTCGGATCTGTGGAATGAAGCATCATTCATTGCTTTATTTTACCAAAACAGCCGAGAATTGATTCAGAGGTCACCAGGTTCTCCATCTCACAAACTCTTCTATTTAAAAAATGTACTTTTGTGTCTAATACTGATTCAAGTTTCAGAGAAAGTATTGAGCTCCTTTTAGTGAAGAATATCATTGACTTAACACCTTCTTTCGCATAATATATTTCAAACTTAGCTCTTCCAGATTTCCTTCAGTTGGATGATCCTACATTTTGCAAACCATGCAATATGGAAGCACTGATAGGATGCCAATGGGTATTCAAGATTCTAAAAAAATGACGCATTTAAGATTAATTCATCAATTAATAAATGATAGTTGAAATAACTAAAATTGCGTTTTTTTATTGTAGATCGAACTAAAAAATGAAAAATATAAATTATGGTTTAAAAAACTAAAAAACACGCCTTTATGTTAAATCGAACTATAAAGTAAAAAAAATAATTCTTAATAAAAGAATAAAATGATTAACGAGGAAATTAATGTCATTGGCGTAAAAGCGTGGGGTATGTGCTTTGTAATGCATTTTTACACTAACTCAGCATTTCGAAAAAGAACTAGTAAGAAATTATAACAATTGATATATAGAGCATCCCACGTTTTTACGCCAATGACATTAATTTTCTCGTTAATCATTTTATTCTTATATTAAGAATTAGTTCTATTTAACATAAAAGAATGTTTTTTAGTTTTTTTAAACCCAAATTTTTTGTATGAATTATATTTCTGACGCAATGAAAGACGCATATGGGTGATACTTTTTTAGAGAGTAATACAATCGTAAATATACATTATGCTTGAGAAAATTGGCTTAGAATTAAAAAGTCTACAGAAAAAAATACTGCAGTTTTAAAATTTTGATATTTTAAATTATCATTTTAAACTTAAAATTGGTAATTAAATTTTTTGGTCAAAAATTTTTTTAAACATACTTTTCTGTCTTTCGTTTTGATTAAAAATATATTCCAGAAAGGTCATGGAAGTCATTTTATAAAAAAAAAATTTTAAAATATAACGAAAACCTGTTTAAATTATAATATTCCCAAATAATTTGTAAAAAAGTTTTTCATAAAATATGTATAAATTAAAAAAAGATGTAACGCTAAAGTATCTATTTGATTCATTACACTATGGCCACAGATTAAGCAGTTAAACATCCATCAGACAAAGAGATTTGTCCTTCTTGTTTAAGCAAAATATATTATGAATTCTCAGTTTGAAAGGCATAACTTCTTAAAACTTGAAAAAATCCTTAATGAACTAAATAAATGTCAACAAATGAATGCAAGTTGTATTTAAATTGATTCACAAACTAAAGTCTAGTATCCGGAATAGTGGTTAGTGACGCTGATTGCGGTGCCGTAGGGTCTGGCTTCGAATCCCGGGCAAAACATGGATGTTTGTGTTGTAATCCTTCTCTATGTGATGTGTCTTCACGCATTTATTTAAACCCCCCTGTGATACTTTGTGGTGCACAGGTTATAAATGTTCTCAAAAAAAAAAAAATGAAATCCCCTAATCCAGATTCGACGTATCTAAAGTCAAATTAGCATCATCTACTAAAAGAAGAGGAACTATTCTTTCTTTTGGTCCAACATAAACTCCGACCTTTTTTCCTCATCTTTCTTGTTTCTTGTTTTAACTGTGTTTGAAAAAAGCCTTTTATATAAAAAAGAAGAAAAAATAGTTTCCTTGGAATCTTTACATATTACATAAAACAATTTTTGGAAGTAAATGAGAGTGACAAAGGCGTTATACAGGTCGTTGCCGAATTCGACCGACAAATTCCGAGAGATAATAGTGGGCTGCATGGAGACGGCAAATCACCATAGGACATGGGGTCGCCAATCACTTTTAGTCGGAGTAAAAATCGCAAAAACAGTTATGAAGGGCGTGATTTCGAGTGGAATGAAAAGGGTCAATAAGAGGAAAGAAATACATTTATTAGACGTAAAGCATGTTTAGAGTAAGAAAAATGCATCACAGCTCAATATCAGAAATGCAACGACAAGTGGATTGTCCCAGGAATTGTTCGAAGTTGCGGCCGCGTAGGTCATAGCATAACCAATACCGACCGACGAAGGATTGTCGGAAGTGTTCAAATAAATTCGGTGTGGTGGCGATGTCAGCTAAAGCGATGACGATCCGTGCAGTATCATCCTCCACTGTAGCCACCAGCATCTCATACACAAGAGATTTCAGGTGGCCCTAGAAAAGGGGTGGCGAACCTTTACGGATCAACGTGCCATTTTTTTTCTAAAGAAATGTTTAATGAGGTATAGACGCGACGTCAAATAATTTTGACTTGTGATTATGGGAAAATAGTAAAACTAAGTACTAACAACTCAAAACTCTATTAATTTCGAAAAAATATATTTTGCACATTATAGTAGTAAATATTTTAGTTATACGTGTAATTCAAATTATTGGTGTAATTTCTACTGTTGTTGATTAGAAGAAAAATAACTTATATTAGGATTGTAAGATGTTACTTCTAGCAGAATTCTTGCTGAATTGGAGTCATCTGTCAAACAGTTTCTAAGCGAGTTTTTAATGCTATTCATCTCTGAAAATAATGACTAGCAGGCGTGGGTAGATGAAAATATGGTTAAAACTGATGATCCAGCTTATTCGGACAGTTAAATATGTCTGGTATCAAATCCCATGTCATTATTAGCATTTTTTACTTCTATTGCTTGTAAATCTTTCTGTTTCAATCAATTCCACAACTTTCTCCTTTTTCAACAAATTTTTGAATCCATATTAAACTGGACCGGAAATTAATCAGTTGCATTTCAAAATTTTCAATCTCCAATCAATCGAATTGGGACAAGTTCAGTTTATTAAATGAAATCAATCAGGGAACATAAAAACATTGAACGTTTCCCATAATTCCTTGAACTGAGAAAATCTCGCTGAAAACTGCGACCAATTACTCGCGTTGTTCGTAATACATCATTTTGAACTTTGTTATTTTGAATTAAAATGCAAACCGTTTTGATCGGTGGCGTGCCCAAAATATTGTGTCACGTGCCATCAATGGCACCCTTGCCAGTGGTTCGCCATCCCTGCCCTAGAAGAAGAGATCCAAGGAATTGAAATCCGGGGAGTGTGAAGGTCAAGTAGGTCCATCACGTATAATCCTCCTCCTTTGATAGCAGTGCTTCCCAACCTTTTTATCGCCTCGGACCGGTCAACGTTTGAAAACTTTACCATGGCCTGATGTGGGTGGAGTATTAATTGTTTTGATTAAATAATTTTAATTTAATTGCATTTAATTGTCTCCAAAATAAAGTACAGTCATACCAAAAAATGAATATAAAGAGATTTAACATGGAAAGGCGCACAAATCCGAGAGAAAAATACACCACAGTAAATAAAATAGAAATAATTTAATGTTTCTTGGGTGTCCCGGTACCATTTGATCCTCGTACCGTTCGGTGGCTTGGGGGTCGGGACCACTGATATACAGCATGGAGATGGTTACGCATCGCAATCGTAAAATGTGCACCGTCATGCATGGACCACACGTTCTAGTGCGCATTAGCCCGTACTCCCCTCAGCAATTACGGGAGAAGTGGAAATTTTGCATACGTGCAGGTTTCTTCAACCCTACCATGCCACTGCAAATCCTTACATTCGTTTGGCCACTTCCATCGTCAGGTATTATTGAGATCTCACCGACTAAACGTTGTTTGCGATCCCATGTTCTATGCTGATTTGTCAACTCCTTGTTGCCTCCTACCACCTTGGTCGAATTCTGCAACACCCTGTTGTGACGCCGCCGATCTCTTCCCCCTATTTGCTAACAGATCACTTGCGCCTTGCCGACAGACGTTGCGAAAATTCCAGGCATTTCCCTAATTGCTGGGAAGGAATTTCGTAACTGGGTGGTCAAGTTTCGGAACCTTTTTCCCGGGCTGACCGGACTGTCAAAAAGAGGCGCCTTAACATTGTGTTTTCATTTTCCCGTAATTCGGTGACGACGGCGCGTCTGAAAACGTACAAATGTGCACCCAGCCTCGGCGCCTCTTGGACGAGAGAACAGGAAACGAGACCGATTGGCGCGGAGAAGGGTAAGAGATCAAGAGAGCCAAGACCGGAAGGTGGCAAAAGAACAAGAGGGGTTGAGTCCGACAAAGAGATGAGAGAAGGATGATTAGGAGAGACGGAGAGGATATAAGGAGGGCGAGAGAGTCCGGACGGGAGACTGGATTTTGAAGGGAGCCGTTTGGACGTCCCTTGAGCGATAGAAAAAAGCGATAACGAGCCCGCGAAGTACAGCTGTCTCCTAACCTGGAAGATCAGGGAATGTAAGAGTGCGAAAGAGCACGGCGAATTTGGAGCCAGCAAACTCACTCAGACTCGGTGTGGAATTACCGAGAGTGAACCCTTTTTACTCACGATTTGAATAGGACTTTTCTCTAAAGGGCGAAGTTACGCCCTTATTTTATGTGAAAGAGACTCGAAATCATTACGGATCCTTTTGCTATTGAATTGTAAAAGAATATACTAATTTTATTTTTTTGATGATTTTCATACTGAAATAAATAGTTATCCAAGAGCTGTGTGAAATCATTACACTGTGTACAAAACTAGAAAAGGTAAACCTTGAAATATTAACGTAAGTCAATTTTTGGAAATGAACGATGGCGAGCAAGGCGTTATATACAAAACTAGAAAAGTCAAGCCCTTAGGATCTTAATGTACCATATAAACCAATTTTTAGAAATAAATGAGATGACCTACTGTTAGAATAATTGATAGAACAGAACAAAATCATAATAAAAGAAGAAATAAAACAAGAGCGAATTTTCAAGAATCTTTGATTATTTATTTCATTTCTAAATAGCCCTAGTTGACTTTTAAACTTGTAACTAGGTACAAAGTAATGTAGATATCATTTTTTAAGTATCCACACATCTTTAAACTAAACTAGTGAACAAAATTATTCAGTCTTAGGTCAAAGAGTAAACTTGTATTTATGTTTTTAAAGAAAAACAACATATCTGGCTCCATTAAATAAATAAATAAAAAAATGCTACATTTTTTCTTAAAAACATCAGTAAATGCAGATACGAAGAAGCTAACTTATTTCAAATTTCTTCTAATAACATAGAATAAAATACCATATAATGTATCTTTTTAAATTAATTTTATCTTGTTGGAAAAATTTTCCAGTAAGACATACTCTTGTACTTCTTTTTTTTCTCCAAAGACTATCAATATTTCACTTTAATTGATAAGACCAATATTTTACAGTTTCCGATTAGGTTGAAAAGGTGTTTTTTAGGTGTTAGGACCATTAGGAAAAAAAAAAAAGAAATATAAGTATTGGGGAAAAAGAAGGGATGACATAAAACTGTAGGATTTTAAGGTTTTTTAATATTTACTTTATCTATATATAACATAACAGTATTTTTTAAATGTGTTTTTTGAAGGATGAAATTTTTTCACGATAATTTGTGGACGAAAAATGGAATACCTTCCAAAACAATCCATTAAAATTCCATAAAATTTGTAACACTTTTCAATTAGCCATTTAGAGTGTAACAAACAACAGGTTTTAAGATTGTTACATTTAATAGTATTTTACAGCCCTTTTTAGCTTAGAACATAAAGTAATCTTGACGAAAAATCATTAACGTCAAATCCGAATGCTTATAAAAGATTTATTTCTTAAAATATTTTTTATCCTGCGGTTTGTGACTCTTCAGATGGATCAAGTAGTATATAAATCAAATTAAAATTACATTACGTGTCCAAAGCTTTTTTATTTATGATGTTTTTCTTAACGTAGCAAATTTTTTTTTTTGTTTTGCTAAGATTTTATAAAAAAAATATTTTTTTCAAAACGGGGGTGAAACATATTTTTTTTTTTAAAAATTATGAATCTTTCCCTACATTTTTTTAAAAAACAAAAAAAATTTTCTGAAAATCAATTTTTGGGAAAATTGGTTCCAAACATGTCGGATTGTGCTCTGAACGGGTAATTTTAAAAAAAAAAATTTTTATAATTTACTTAGACAAAAAAGAAAAATTTTTTTTAGCTACTTTTTTAAAATGTTAAAATTTAAATTAAAAAATATGTATATACTTAGCAGAATCAAACATTAAGTGAAAATTAAATTAATTATTTAAAGTATCTATTGTCATCAAAAAAAAGTATATAAAATTTCAGTTCAACTGAATGCTTTAAAACGTGAGAAAAAAATCTTTTTTGTTTTGACCCAAGCCCCAAAAAATTAAACCCAAATGGCTGTAACGTAACTTTAAATAATTAGTTTCAGTCAATTAATTTTTAAATTTTAATTAAATTATCGTATTTTTTCCCAAAAAAAGAGTGTATAGAAAAATTTCAGCAAACAGCCTTTAAAATGTGGCCTTTTTATGTTTTGCTCAAGTCGCCAAAAAAATTTGCTAAGTCGCCAAAAAGGGAAAAAACGGGTTTTTTTTGTAAAATTTTTTAAATAATTATTTTTAATCAATTAATTTTATTAATTATAATTAAATTACGTAGTATCTAAAAAAAATCATGTATATAAATTTTCAGCTCAATTGGCGTTTTTTTAAAGATTGAAAATTCCCCGAAGATAAATAAATAAATAAAATATGAGGGTGGAGCAATAAAGAGGAATTAAAAATTAAAATTTAAATTTTTTTAAAAAACATGTTTATTTTTTTTATCGTATGCATCTTTACACCTTATTTGTAGTTGTAATAACGATTATTTAAACGAATTACACTCCTGACCAAAAACGGACAGCCTAAAGAGAATTTCCTATTCGCTTTCTTGGAAAATCTACGGAATGTTTTCAGGTGAATGTTTCCATTAGAATGAATTTTATAAACAGATTTGACCTCAAAATGGCTCATTCACGAAATGTTTATCTAGGAAGCGGTACTTCTACGATTGTGCTATGTTATTTCTTTACAGTATTGCGTAAATATGCGCAACAATGTGTCTTTTACATCTTGCTCTTAAATGCTAATTAACTGTTTAGTCCATTATTGAAATAAAAAATTAATTTCCCTGGAAGGAATTCCAAATTTTATTTATTTGATTTCTAAGAAAACTTGTGATATGCTTTTGAGGACTTGTTATCAGTAAATAATTGATGTGATTGTTTTTATATTTTTTGTGATAAGCTTTGAAAGAGGAGACGCATAATTAAGTAGATATTTTCAATTACAGTTCTTTGAGTTTTTTCTTAAGCTATTGCTTTACATTTGTTTCGAAATATATAGGGTAAAAAAAATAAATATACACAGAAACTCTTACTTTTTTTACATCATTTCTTGAAATATGTGTGTGTGTGTGTGATACATAATAATAAAAAATTTATAATATGCATGCTTTATATATTAGTTGTTTTCCATATATTTTTTTCTATTTCTACTTAATTATTATTTGTCAAATGATCAGTCACATTCATGCTTAACTACAAACGTAAACTATCATTATAAGTGAATAATAGTTTTAATTAAAAAATTGCTAGACATAGACTGAATATCATACGAAGAAAAAAAGAAAATACTAATTTCGTGTTTTTCATAATAATGTAATATATTTTTAATTTTTGGAAAATAATTACTATTAATTTATGAAAACGGTAGATGAATTTTCTTATTCGTATTAAAAGATAGATAATATTTGATTATAATGTAAATTATAAATTAACTCTAAAAACTTTGTTGCAGTTAAGAATGTTTGTATTCTAAGGTGGAATGTAAAAATAAAGCTTTAACTCACTTAATGATAAAATAAAAATTCATAGTAAAAATCGAATAAGTTAAAAAATATTTATTTTGTATAAAAATTCATTTATTTAAAGAGAACTATTAATTAAACGACTACGCGGAAACCCGTGTTTTTTAAAAAGGGTGTAAATGGATAATATTTTGATATTTAGAGTCTAGATTAGACAATTTATAAAAAATTTTTAAGAATAGTATTACAAAAAATTATTTAATAAATATTTTGCAAAAAATTAATTAAAAAACCCTTTTTTTAAAAGTTCTCCCTTTTTAAAAAAAGTTTATATATTAATATTTTCCCGTATATAGCTCAGACCTCTGTACAGAGGGTCAACTAAATTTTTAAACCCTAACGGAAGTTTTTATCCATGTTTTTCGAAAAAAAAAAGGGAACAATTTTAGGAAAATACGCCGATAATTATTTCAAATGGTTGTAACCTGAAAATAATGTGAGTTGTTTAAAATTAGTTGAGCCTCTGTCAGATCAAAACCAAAATTTAAAATTTTTTTCAAAAAAAAATTGGAAAAAAAACTAAAATTTTTCCCAAAATACTTTTTAAATTTTTTTTATATCCTTAAAAAAATTTTATACATGTAACCCAATTTTAAATGACACTAAATATTAAAAAAATTTATCCTTTTTTATTTTAAAAGTCAAACCTTTAAATAAATATTCAATTTTTTCTTATATATCACATAATTGTTTGAACTTATTTTTTTCCCGACCAATATGAAAAAAGGAATCATTTTTTTTTCATCGTGTAAAATATCAAGTGGTAACAATACTTCTTTTGGGAATTTAATATGGCCATCAAATTTTCTTTTAACAAGAAAAAAATCTGGGTTTTTTCAAATGGGTTTTAACTCTGAAAATAATGTGAGTTGTTTAAAATATAGTTGAGCCTCTGTACAGAGGTCTGGGCTATACGGCGAAAATTTAAAAAAATAAAGCATTTTTTTCAAAAAGAACATTTGGAAAAAAAATTATTCTAAATTTTTCCAAAAAAACTGTATTTAAATTTTTTTTTATCCTTAAAACAATTTTATACATGTATTCAATTTATGACACTAAATATCATGAAAATTCATTTATGCGCTTTTTTTAAAAACATGGTTACGAACGTGTCAGTCCCAAAAAAAATTGCAATTTTTCTTATATATCAAAGGAACTTATTTTTTTTTCAGACCTTTAATATGAAAAGAGACATCATTTTGTATTCATCGTGTATATATCAAGTGGTAACAATACTTCTTCTCGTGAACTATTAATATGGCTCATCAGAATTTTCTTCTTAACAAGAAAAATATCAGTTACAAATGGTTGTAACTCTAAAAAAATGTGAGTTGTTTAAAATCATAGTTGACCTTTACAGAGGTTGGGCTTTTACAGGCGAAAAAAATTTAAAAAAATAGAAGCATTTTTTTCAAAAGGAGAACATTTGGAAAAAAAAATTATTCTAAAATTTTTTAAAATACTGTATTTAAATTTTTTTTTTCATATCCAAAACAATTTTATACATGTATTCTAATTTAAGTGACACTAAATATCATGAAAATTATACATTTATGCGCTTTTTTAAAATCATGGTTACGAACGTAGTCAGATACCTTAAGTAAATATTGCAATTTTTTCTTATATATCACATAATTGTTTGAACTTATTTTCTTTCAGACCTTTAATATGAAAAGAGACATCATTTTGTATTCATCGTGTATATATCAAGTGGTAACAATACTTCTTCTCGTGAACTATTAATATGGCTCATCAGAATTTTCTTCTTAACAAGAAAAATATCTGAGATTAAAGAATAAATGCTCTTCCTTTATGATATTGTACATCCTATAAAATTACTGATAAGAAAATATGTGCAAATTTTAATCTATATTATTAATTACAGGTAAATATATTGAATCCCATAACGTTATTCGAAAACCAAGACAATTTAAACGAATAATAAGGCAGGAATTAATGTCAATTACACACATCATCCTTTTTTTTCTTTTATAATCTATTTAGAAATTTTTTTTAAAATTTTCTTTTATAATCTACTTTTTTTGTGAACAAATATTACAGTATTATTACGAAGAGTATTAAATGAACATATGTAAAAAAGTAATAGGAGATAAAGTCAAAAATTTGCATCTGCACACAAGTGAGGGTTTCTCCTGTTATTTTAAAGAAATGAATATGTTTAGTATAAAAAGAGTAAAGTAAGAATAATAATTGACCCTAAAACATTTTCATATAAAATATTTTCCAGAGATCTTAGAATAGGTACGCAAAGCGCATACATAAATTTGTGTAGTCTTATTCTCAGAATTACATTTTTATTGTTGTATTAATTGCGCTGGAGGGTAAAAGAAGAATGTTTTGGTCTCATTTCCGCATTTCTGTGTGACGTCGAAAAAGAAATGCATATGAATCTTGCCTTTTTTATGAGGTAATTTCTCATGTTTATTAGAGATGATCAGTAGATTAGCACGAAAGGGGACGTGCAACTTTTTTGAATGATTTCTTTTTTCATTAGGGTAGTTATTCTGAAACAGGAAATGATTTTTATTTCATGGTCAAGAACGAGTGTGCTGTCACGAGAAATGTATCTTCGTGTCACTTTCGTGTAATTAGGACTATAGGTTACTTCTGTGAGAGTCAAGAATTGACGAGAAGTGCTATTTAAATAAGGTAAATTATGTAAGGGTAAATAGATTAATGCATACAACGCTCATTTGCGAAACGTATGCCGGTACCCATGATTTGAAAAAATAATTTCTGAATGCTGTTTTACGAATATGAAATAATAGAAATTAAAAGAATTTGGTAGAGATACAAAACAGTAGAGTAACTCAACAGGCATCACTTTGTTTAATAAAAAACGTAATACCTAGAAAAATAAAATACAGAGACGGATGAGAGAGAAATTACAGAGTTCTCAATTAGCTGATGTATTATATATTATTCACACGTTTCTAAAGAACTTTAATTGAGACTTAATAAAACAAAATAATTAAAATATTTCCAGAGGAGGACTAAAAATATTGGAATATTTGTAAAATCGTGTCTCTGATTAGCTTTGAAGAAAGAATCGTTTTAAATTTTAGATAATTATTTTAAAAAGAAAAAAAATTTAAAAATAACTGTGAAAATTGTGAATGTAAACGAATAACTGCACGAGATAGAATGCTGAAACGCATCGTGAAGAAAAACCCCTTCATTCAATTGTATAACACTGCAACGACCACATGAATATGATTTTCAGCTGCATGCACCTAAGCAAATAAAAGAACCTACTTACTTGCTAGAGAATCAGAACCAGAGTACAGTTCTGAATGACGGATTGCTCTGTGGGGGTATTCAGGACAGAAATAACATACTTTTTACCGTTCAATCGATTTTTTTGTATTTTCCGTTCATTAGGGAATGTCCATGTTTAGTATTGCAAACAAAATGCATTGTTATAGATTATTCGCATTTTGATAAAGGAGTGAATTTCGGATTATATATGCTGAAATACTTGAACATCTTGTAATTTCATTATCTGAAGAGCTAATTAAGGAGTATTTTATCTTTCAGCAAGATATCTTGCCTCACATCATATGTCACCAATATTTGGATAAAAAACTATAAAATAAAATGACTTCCTCAGCAGATCTCCGTCCAGTAGGAATCATACGGAGAGTACGTGGGGTTTAATGAGGAACACCATTATAGGATTTAACTCAAAGGACAAAAATGAACTCGTTTAAATCGTGGAATTAATATGGGAAATTGTCATTAAGGTGATTACAAAAATTGATGCATACTATGCCAGATCGTGCACGCTACATTATTAAGCACAAGGCACTAACAAATCACAAGATTTTTCGTCTAAATTAATATTGTAATTTTTTGCATGTTCTTCTAATTTTTTTTAAACTACCTTAACAATTATAAATTTTTAAAAAAATTTTATGAAAACAAATCGTTGTGAAAAAGGCGATAGCATATTTTTTAAGGTATGCTCCTGTAAAAATGTAGAATTTGATACTGTGCTTTAGATCTCACTAATAATAAGTAAATTTAAGATATTATCCGTTTTTCTTCTTACTTTAAGATATTATCCGTTTTTCTTCTTAATTTAAGATGTATCCTTTTTTTCTTCTGTTCTCTTACTTTAAGATATAGCTTTTTTATTCGTCTGTTCTCTTTTACTTTCAGATATCCACTGAAGTGTCACTGAATTAGGGATAGCAAGGGCTATGCAAATTGTGTAGCGCTGCGCATCATTAATGCGCAAGTTATGGTGCTGTGGTAACTGCATATATAGCGCGTATTATGGTTCTGAATTAGCTGTTGGATTTACCAGTATTAGTAAACTGTCTGATTTAGACGCCTTCGATCGCGGACAAATCATAGGTGCGGGACACATGGGCCATTTAATTTTCGAAATCGTCAGACAGCTAGGATTTTCAAGGTCGACAGGGTCAGAGTATACCAAGAATACATAGATCGTGGACAAAAAACTAGCGATCGGGTAAACTGCAAGGACAATTAGCCTTGACAGTGCTTAGTGAGGAGCGGCTCAGGGGTTGTAGCGTAGCCAGCGAAGCCAAACATTAGCTCAAATTACCCGCAATTGATTGATGGTACCAGTCGCACTGTCGTAAATGACTTCCGCCTTTAAAAAGGGGCATGGTGGCTCAATCTGCCGGGCTTTTTTTTGGGCCTGTTTGGAATCTTTGGTGCTTCCAATCTCCCCAATGCTTTTGGTCGAAATTGCTAATCCCCCATTTATGCTGTTCTGTTATCTCCCTGTTTGGGTTACCGGGGGAAAACTCACCTCCCCCTGTCCCGTTGGCAACTGGTTTTTGGTTGGGATGAAATTCTTCGTTTTTCTATTAAAAATTTTGTCACCCTAGAAGCCCAGCTTAAATCCTATTGACCCCTTTGGGATGTTTTGGTGCCATCCCCGCACCAACGAACCATGGAAATTATGGACTGTTTTGGGAATATTTGAAGTCTTTCCCCATGGAATGTTTCCGAAACTTGTTGAATCTATGCCTCGTCGTATGGCGGTTTATAAAGGGCAAAAGAGGCCCCTTGATACTAGGTGGTTCCTAATTCAGTGGCATTTCTGGTTAGGAACCGGGCCGTTGATTAAGTCTAGAAACCTTAAAAAAACTCCATCAAATCATGTCATTTTTAATATCACTCACGACTAATAAGTATTTTGTATTAAGCATGCAGAGTTTTAAAATATCTTACGAACACGTTTATGCTTAAGCTTAATTTATCTTCTTTATCACTCAAAATACAAAAAAAAATCAAGAAATAAATTTACTTTGTTCTAAGCTCCGCTTAAAAATATTAGCATATTTCATCGCAATCAAAGTATAAAATATTTTAATTTTAAAGAACCAAAAGATATATTAAACACAAACTTAAACGTGTCTAGAATGTTGTCATTAAATATTTTCAATAATTTCTTGATTTGTGTTTGTTTTCATTAAAAAAAAATTAAATTTTAGGTAAATCGAATTTTGTTTTGTACTTTCTCTTTTAAGCATTAAAACTAGTTCAAATAACTCAGTTTAATTTCTTGTCCTCATTATTTGTATATGTGGTTTTAAAGAAGTTTCTTTTTTGGGTTTGCAAAAAGTTCCAAAAATCTTTGTATTTTTTTAAAAAAACCCAAAAAGAATAAAATGATAAGATTTACAATATTTTTTGAAAGTTAGCATGTATAATATATAAACCACTCTTCAGGTAAAAAACATTACAAAAAAATTAAAACAATATGCACAATTTAATTTTTTTATTTATTAAAAAAATTCATATTTTCTCTAAATTTTCATCTGTAAGGTTTTACGTTCTAAATAATCTTTATTTTGAAATGCTTAGAAGATAAGCGTTATGTAATGAAGATATTTCTAACAGAATACCTCAGATTGCGAAACAGAAAATAAAACCTAAAAGCTGTAAAAAATTATTACAACCAGCAGGCGCTAATAAATTGCAGCGAAGAGGAAACCTTAAAAACCTCACAATCTGAGATAACTGATAAACTTCCATTAAGTCATTAAAAGCCTCGAAGCTCGACATTTTTGTCCTTAGTATTCTCCCGTTAATTGAAAAATAAATTTTAGCATTTTGACTTTGACCTACATTTATTCAACGAGGACGACGCAGGAAGTAATAAGTTGCAAAAAGAAAGAAAAAAATAACAATAACGCTTTTTCTGTTACGAAACATACAAAACGTATAATCAATTGATGAATTTTGTGATTTTGACCATGCTTAACAATATATTTTTGTGTTAATTTCAAAGGTCAGATTGAAAATTAGATCATGATCATCAAGTAAAAAAATCAAAATGAAATAACAGTTGTACTAAAATCACACAGATTTTTCACTAAGGTATCCGACTACGTTCGGAACCTTTATTTTGCAAAAGCGTATAAATGGACAATATTTATGATATTTAGTGTCACTTAGATTAGAAAATGTATATAAATTTTTTTAAAGAAAAATTATCACATAAAAAATTATTTAAGTACTATATTTTGAAACAAAAAAATTAACACAGAACGACCCATTTTCAAAATATTCTCCTTTTGTGAAAAATGGGAGAAATTATAAAAAAAAAACGCCGATAATTATTTCAGTTGGTGGTAACTGAAAATAATGTAAATTTTTTTAAAAAAATAGTTCAGATTCTCTGGAGAAGTCTTTACTTTATATTAGCACACACACATACACACAAAATATTATTATTATTGAAGTATTTTTTGTAAAAGAACATTTTGAAAAAAGGTTATTCTAAGTTAATTTTTTGTCAAAATATTGTATTTAAATAAATTTTTTTGTCAAAATGTCCTAAAACAATTTTATACATGTATTCTAATCTAAGTGACACTAAATATCATGAAAATTATCCATTTATGCGCTTTTTTAAAATCACGGTTTCGAACGTAGTCGGATACCTTAAAGTCTTTCAATTGAAAGAAAAGATAATATATATATATATATATATATATATATATTAAAAAATTATGTATGTAATAATTTTTTTTATATGAAAAATTCTTCATATATAAATTAGATTCAATATTTCTTAAGAAAATAAACTGTTAATTTTTATTTAAGTTAACAGAACCTGAAACTTGGTTAAATGTATTATCGTTATTAAAAAATGTCGGTGGTTTCCAACGGTTTTTAAGCAAATACCTTAAAACTTGTACAAGTAATAATATATATAGTCGGACCTCTATATAACGAAGTCGCTAAATCCCGAAAAAAATTTCGTTACATGGAAAATTCGTTATATAGAGGTTCATCTTTTAATTTTCTTTGTAAACAACATAAAACAAATTTTAAATTCATAAACACTCTATATTAAAAAGAAGAAATTATTCACATTTTTTTTTTTTGTAAATTAATACATGCTTATTTTATATATCTTACCCACCAAAAAAGAAGAAAAGAAATATTGCAAGGAAAATTTTTTGACGCCTTTATCCACTACCTAAAAAATTTAAAAAATTTCTTTGATGCTCAAGGACTTACGTTTTGACATTTTCAAGCTACAAGAGACAAAATTACAAATACGACTGCTCAACACTACAAATGACTAGTTCAAGGACACGGGGACACAAGACAACTCCACTGAAGGTGAAAGGGGATATTGAAAATGCTTACAGTGAACTGGACAATGAGAGTTAAGGGTTGAACTTCTTGGATAAAATGCCCAGAATTCTATTGCTCTCGGAGCGTTAGGCACCTAATAAAACCAGTTCAAGATTTATGATCACCATAAAATGTGTGAAAAGAAAGAATAGCTTGAAATGTCTAGAAATACTTCAAAAATAGGGAGAAAAAAAATTGATTCACAAGAAAAAAATACGTTACATAGAAAATGCACTTCGCTATTGGGAGGTTATTTTACGAAGAAAAATTTTACGTGAAATGTTCCTAGTTCCAGGAAGAAGTTCGCTATATAGAAAAATTCGCAATATAGAGGTTCATAATAAGGAGGTTCGACTGTATATGCAAATTTTGAAAATGTAACTAATTTGCATTTATCAAAAATAAATTATCTCGTATCACAACTTTTCTTGTGAATTTTCTATGACATATAAAATGAGTAAAAAATACATCAAAAGCTCTAATCAAAGTTTGGAATTTAAAGTTTTAATATTAATAAGAATACTATTTATACAGCACAAATATTTTCAAAAAGTCAATTTCTCTTTCCTTGTTCAACAACTTTTTTAGAGTTAGAATTTCAAACTAATTTAGGAAATTATTATACAATAATACCCTTGCTAAATTCAAAGGCATTAAAAATTTTTTTTTCTCAATAACTAAAAGTGTTCCTAATAGTAATTTATTAGTATTTATAAATTGAACATATATTACATTGATAATCGAATTTCATAAATAATTATCTTAAAATGTCTACAAAATGTACAATTTTTAATTTAAAACTATTCCTGCTACAAACTTTTACTTAAAGAAAGAGAGTATTTATATATATATATAAATCTACTTTATATATTTAGATTTTTTCTTAAACTTTCTACTAAACTGAAATATGAAGAAATACAAGAAAAATGTCGAATCTGTGTTTTTGTGTCAATCCTTTCTCTCTCATGACACTAAACTTCTATAAATTATTGAATATCTTTATGGAGTCATAACCTATAAGGAACATTTGCTTGAAGTAGAGATTCAACGAAAGCAGGAAAAGTACTTTTATCTAAGCGAGTGTGAGTGAATATTAACGTCGCACTGTTTAGCTACGAACACTGTAACACTGTTTAGCTTTCGGCGACGAACCTTGTCATTTTGAACCATGGTCAAGTGACGAGGATGACACCTGAGTTGGCACTCCTCTCCTAACTATCACACCATGCCAACGGGAGGAAGCTCTCGATAGATTTAACATGTATCACTTCCCTATACGGTGGGTCGTCAGATGTGCTAGGCTCGAACTCAAGACACACTGATTACGAGTCCGTCGATTTGACCATTATGCTACCGCGGCTACTACTTTTATCTAAGAATCTTACATGATGAAAAGTACGAACTTCGAATCTTTTGACCACTTTTCTTATAGATCACTGCCATAAGTACAGTTAAGCAATCACAACATTTATCATTCATAGTCAGAGGATATATACAGTGGTGGCCAAAATTGTGGACACTTTTTAAAATTGTTATGTCTTTTGTAGAAAATGTTACATTGAACAAAATACGAAGTCTTTTATATCATTTTAAAGATTATTTGATATTGAATTCAATACAAAAAACCAAAATACAAATATTTCCAGCTCAAAAAAAGTTATGTGGCTATAACTATCGATATACATTGGATACTGATGTTAGCAGTGAGTTATCAGTGCTTATTGGGGTAGCCTTTTTATTTTTTATAAGGGCTTCACATCGATGTTTCATTGAATTGAAAACAGATTTAAGCTCTTCCTTTGTTACTACATTATACCAAGAAACAATTATATCCTCAATTAGTTTTTTTTTATTTCATGGGGCCTCACTCGGACAAAAGTTTTCAAACGGTGCCGCAAGTTTTCGATAGGATTGAAGTCATGACTGTATCCTGTCCAGGACAACAGCTGAATGATCTTAGAACGTACCAGTCTTTCGATTACTTTATTGTGCGGCAAGGAGCAGAATCTTGCTGAAAAATAAATGCAGTGTTGTTGGTAAATGGATTCCTGATGGAAGGTAGAAGTTTGGGTTCTAGAATGGTGTCAATGTGTTTTCTGACATTTAGTGTACCATCGATGATGAAGGTGACCGATACCATCTGTTGATATGTATGGCCATATCATAAAACTATGCGGGTGCTTCACAGTTGCCCGGTTGCAGTCGCATCGATGTGAAGCTGTAATGAAAAATAAAGGCTACCTCACTTATAGCTCACTAACTATATATATATATATATACATTGTGAAGGAACATGTACATTTATATATGTTACTAATTAACTTACCGTAGTTTAACCTTTACACTTGGCTCATTGAAGTCTTTTATACCAGAAGCATAATTCCATAATTGGTGACATTCAATTAGAGGCGAAGGTTCTAGATCTGATTTGTATACAAAATCCTCCTGCAATTAGAAGATTTTCTGAATGTAAAGTTCAACTAAACTCAAGTTTTTCCAAGGTCTGGTATCAATGTCAAGGAGAGGGGGGAGGAAAGATACCAGCTGAGGTTTCATATTTGAGATTTGATTGAGAATCTAATTCACAAGATCCACACCCACAATAGCCCTTCAATAGATCAAGAATTATTTTAATTTAATTCAATCAGTTTTTGTTTTCAAGATTTTTAACATCACGTAATTGAAAAAGATTAGAGGAAAAGCGAATCAGTTAAGTTATTTCAGTTCATATCGCAAATTTGAATTTGATTATAATGCCATTTTGTGTATCGAACAGTTTTAATTGAGAAAAATGTTAAATACGGTTGAGTTGTATAATCAAAATAGATTTTTTTTGGCAAAAAAAAAGGTTCCTATAATGATTTTTAAAATTAGTACCCTAGTTCTTTATACTGATTACTTCTGTATATTTACCCATTTTGCTCAAATACCACTGGTGATTAATTTACAGAAACTTTGCTCTATGTTTCAAAATGGCACACGAATTTAACACCTATAAGCCTTTCTTTATAGAATTGAAAACAAATTGTTTCTGATCTATATTTTGAAGTACTTCTTGTTTAATTGAGAAATTTTGATCGAAAATATGTTAAAAAGATATTCCGAGGAAGTATCCGAGAAGTAGATTGAAATCATACAAGAATACATTATTAAGGAATTTGAGAACAACATAAGAAAGAAGTTTTTTTTTCTTTCTTTATGACAAAATGGAATGAGACTTCTTTTATGTCTTCTTAGTGTTAAGTACTTAAATGATATTTGAATTAATTAGATATTGCTTGACTTTTTTGTTCTATGGCATGAATATTTACTTGGAATATAAGATTTCGAAAATATTTGGAACAAAAAATATTTATAACATTGTTCCTTTTTGAGATAACATTAAAATGACGTGTAAATAAAAAATTTAAATAAATTAAAAATAATGTGAATAATGAAATAATGTAATAAAATGCAAATTTCCCACGTGTTTATAAAATAGACATAATCATTTTTTCCTTTTTGGCGAGCGATTAGAATGAATATGCTTACATCAAAATGAAAAATATTTGTGATAATTTGAAAAAAAAAAGTTTTAAATGATTCTTCATTTTGCTACCAGTTGAAAATTCTTTTAATTACTCATATAAAGATCCATTTTTTTAAACTTATTCATAATATTGTACGTGATATTGACAACCAATGAAAAAATAGCATTTATAAATAAAAACTGAAAACAAATATCGAATCACGAAGCGTATTTTTAATTAATAAATTTAACTCATTGACCTAATTTCTATGCAAGTCGGTCAAGTATTAATAGAATGGAAACAGTTGCATGTTCGAACATCTGTTGTCTTTCGTGACGTCATACTGTGAAAAACTGTGGTCCTCTATCTAAGGCAACGATATTTTATTTAATTGAAAATGGCTTTTAGAAAAGGAATTTTTTTTCTTTTCATGGAAAATTATACCCAGGTCTAAACAACACTGTAATAAAAGCAAAGAAAAGGGTTCCCATTTTTCGTAACTAATTATGTATAATTCTTATACGTCTGAAGTCAGGTTACATTTTGTTTTAGGGATTTCGGTATGATACAAAATATGATAATTGGTTTAAAAAACTCAGCTATCATCTTAAAAAAAATATGATTTTCACGGAGTTTCTTACGGTGGTAGAAGAGTACTCATTTAATATACATATTACGAAACAAAAAAATTGTAAATAATGAGGTTGAATTTAAAAAACAAAAACAGAAAACAATCAGACATTTTTTAAATACTATTATTGAAACAAATCGTCTGAACCTTAGAAAGAAACAAAAAAAGAATTTTACAGTAAAATTCGGAACTAAATAAAAATTTAACTATAAAGATAAGAAATAATCAAAAATGTAACACAACTTTAAATTTTATCTCAATGAGGGCACAAACTAAATTAACATTTAACAATATTAAATAAAAGTGATGGATCTCTGTACTTGTCATAACAGGACAAAAAAATAACGAATTTTATATATCCCCATCTAAAGTAATCAATTCTCAAATAAAAACGAGCTATGTATTACCAGCAAATAATTCATGAATAAACAGGTGCAATTTTATTAAGTTTTACTGTGGACAAACACATAGCATTTTTAACTATAACTTTCTTTCTTTTACAGTCATTGATTTTAAGGTATCCGACTACGTTTGGAACTGTGATTTTAAAAAGGCGCATAAATGGATAATTTTCATGATATTTAGTATCACTTAGATTAGAATACATGTATAAAATTGTTTTAAGGACATTTTGGCATAAAAAAATTATTTAAAAATACAATATTTCCAAAATTTACTTAGAATAACCTTTTTCAAAATGTTCTCCTTTGTGAAAAATGCTTCTATTATAATTATATTTTGCCTGTATAATAGCTCAGACCTCTGTACAGAGGCTCAACTAGGGAATTTTGAAAAATTCCCTTATTTTCAAGTTACCCCCATTGAAATAATTATTGGCGTTTTTCTCAAATTTCTCCCTCTGTTGTCGTAAAAAATGGATAAACCCACTTCTAAGTTATATATTTCAAAATTCTAGTTGAGCCTCTGTAGAAGTCAGAGCTATTATACAGGCAAAATATTATTATAATAGAGCATTTTTTCAAAAGGAGAACATTTTGAAAAAGATTATTCTAAGGTTAATTTTGCCAAAATATTGTATTTAAATAATTTTTGTCAAAATGACCAAAAGCTATTTTATACGTGTATTCTAATCTAAATGACACTAAATATCATGAAAATTTTCCATTATGGCTTTTCAAAATCACGGTTCTGAAAAGTAGTCGGATACCTTAATGCAGTGATAGTGGGAAAAATTTTTAAAACCCAGTTTAAGGTAGTTTTTAAAATACTTTTTAATCGTGAGTAAAATTTCAATTTTTAAAATTATTTTTTCGTATGAATAAGCTTGTGAAAAACAACAAATTGTAAGACAATTAATGTAGAATTGTATAAACTAAGTGACTGTAACTTTATCATCGGAAAAATCAACAATTATTTCAATACGTATTGATACATCTCCACGATAAAATATATAAAATAATTATATTCATTTTATTTGCGGTAAGATTTTCAAATAAGAAACAATGAATAATTGAATAAATTAAAGACAACAAGTCAATGTAAATGCACATTAAAAAGGTGGATTTTCATTGAATTGAAAAACAGATTTAAGCTCTTCCTTTGTTACTACATTATACCAAGAAACAATATATCCCTCACTAGTTTTTTATTTCATGGGGCCTCACTCGGACAAAGTTTTCAAAACGGTGCCGTAAGTTTTCGATAGGATTGGAAGTCATGACTGTATCCCGTCCAGGACAACAGCTGAATGTGATCTTAGAACGGTACCAGTCCTTCGATTACTTTATTGTGCGGCAAGGAGCAGAATCTTGCTGAAAAATAAAATGCAGTGCTGGTAAATGGATTCCTGATGGAAGGTAGAAGTTTGGGTTCTAGAATGGTGTCAATGTGTTTTTTGACATTTAGTGTACCATCGATGATAGGAAGGTGACCGATACCATCTGTTGATATGTATGGCCATATCATAAAACTATGTGCGTGCTTCACAGTTGCCCGGTTGCAGTCGCATCGATGTGAAGCTGTAATGAAAAATAAAGGCTACCTCACTTATAGCTCACTAACTATATATATATATATATACATTGTGAAGGAACATGTACATTTATATATGTATTCACAATTAACTTACCCGTAGTTTAACCTTTACACTTGGCTCATTGAAGTCTTTATAAATTGCACATAATTCCATACTGGTGACATCTCAATTAGAGGTTAGTTAGTTCTAGATCTGATTTTTGTATAACAAAATCCCTCCCAAGTGAATTAAGAAGATTTTCTTGAATGTAAAGTCTAACTAAACTCAAGTTTTATCCAGATCTGGTATATATGCCTGAGAGGGGAGGAGATACTAGCTGAGGTTTCATATTTGAGATTTGATTGAGAACCTTAATTCACAAAGATCCACACCCACAATAGCCCTTCAATAGATCAAGAATTATTTTAATTTAATTCAATCAGTTTTTTTTTCAAGATTTTTAACATCACGTAATTGAAAAAAATTAGTGGAAAAGCGAATCAGTTAAATTATTCCAGTTCATGTTCATATCGCAAATTTGAATTTGATTATAATGCCATTTTGTGTATCGAACAGTTTTAATTGAGAAAAAATGTTAACACGGTTATTGTATATCAAAATAGATTTTTTTGGCAAAAAAAAAAAAGGTTCCTATAATGATTTTTAAAATTAGTACCCTAGTTCTTATACTGATTACTTCTGTATATTTACCCATTTTGCTCAAATACCACTGGTGATTAATTTATGAAATCCCTACCTATGTTTCCAAAATGGCACAATGAATTTAACACCTATGTTTCTTTCTTTTATAGAATTGAAAACAAATTGTTTCTGATCTATATTTTGAAGTACTTCTTGTTTAATTGAGAAATTTTGATCGAAAATATGTTAAAAAGATATTCCGAGGAAGTATCCGAGAAGTAGATTGAAATCATACAAGAATACATTATTAAGGAATTTGAGAACAACATAAGAAAGAAGTTTTTTTTCTCTTCTTTATAACAAAAAGGAATGAGACTTCTTTTGTCTTCTTAGTGTTAAGTACTTAAATGATATTTGAATTAATTAGATATTTTTTGCTTGACTTTTGTTCTATGGCATGAATATTTACCTGGAATATAAGATTCCGAAAATATTTGGAACAAAAAATATTTATAACATTGTTCCTTATTGTGATAACATTAAAATGACGTGTAAATTAAAAATTTAAATAAATTAAAAATAATGTGAACAATATTTAATAAAATGTACCCTCACACACACGCAAGTTGCGAAACAGACATATAATCATTTTTTCCTTTTTGGCGAGTGATTAGAATTAAAATGCGCTTACATCAAATGAAAATATCAGATAATTTGAAAAAAGTGTTTTACACATAATTCTTCATTTTGCTACCAGCTGAAAAATTTTTAATTACTCATATTAAGATCCATTTTCTAAACTATTCATAATATTGTACGTGATATTGACTAAACTAATGAAAATAGATGAGTACAAAAACTGAAAACAAATATCGAATCACGAAGCGTATTTTAATTAATAATTTAACTCATTGACCGAATTTCTATGCAAAGCCTGGTCAAGTATTAATAGAATGGAAACAGTTGCATGTTCGAACATCTGTTGTCTTCGACGTCATAATTGTAGAAAACTGTGGTCCCTCTTATCTAAGTAACGATATTTTTTATTTTAATTTGAAAACGGTTTTTTAGAAAAGGAAATTTTTCTTTTCATGGAAAATTATACCCAGGTCTAAAGCAACACTGTAATAAAAGCAAAGAAAAGGGTTCCCATTTTTCGTAACTACTATGTATACTCCTATACGTCTGAAGTCAGGTTACATTTTGTTTTAGGGATTTCGGTATGATACAAAATATGATAATTGGTTTAAAAAACTCAGCTATCATCTTAAAAATAAATATGATTTTCACGGAGTTTCTTACGGTGGTAGAAGAGTACTCATTTAATATACATATTACGAAACAAAAAATTTGTAAATAATGAGGTTGAATTCTAAAAGCAAAACAGAAACACGAATCAGACATTTTTTTTTAAATACTATGTATTGAAACAAATCGTCTGAACCTTAGAAAGAAACAAAAAAAGAATTTTACAGTAAAATTCGGAACTAAATAAAAATTTAACTATAAAGATAAGAAATAATCAAAAATGTAAATACAACCTTTAAATTTTATCTCAATGAGTCACAAAACTAAATTAACATTTAACAATATTAAATAAAAGTGATGGATCTCTGTACTTGTCATAACAGGACAAAAAAATAACGAATTTTATATATCCCCATCTGCTAATCAATTTCAAATAAAACGAGCTATGTATTAACAATTGTGCAAATACCCAGAATAAACAGTGCAATTTTATTAAGTTTTACTGTGGACAAACACATGCATTTTAACTATAACTTTCTTCTTTTACAGTCATTGATTTTAAGGTATCCGACTACGTTTGAACTGTGATTTTAAAAGGCGCATAAATGGATAATTTTCTATGATATTTTAGTATCACTTAGATTAGAATACATGTATAAAATTGTTTTTAAGGACATTTTGGCATAAAAAATTATTTAAAATACAATATTTTCCTCAAAATTCTACTTAGAATAACCTTTTCAAAATGTTCTCCTTTGTGAAAAAATGCTTCTATTATAATTATATTTTGCCTGTATAATAGCTCAGACCTCTGTACAGAGTGGTTCAACTAGAATTTTGAAAATTCATTACTATTTTCAGAGTTACCCCCCCATTGAAATAATTATTGGCAAGCTTTTTCAAAATTGCTCCCCTGTTGTCGTAAAATATGGATAAAACCCTACCCCTAAGTTATATATTTTCAAAAAAAATTTAGTTGAGCCTCTGTAGAGAAGTCTGAGCTATTATACAGGCAAAATATTATTATAATAGAAGCATTTTTTACAAAAGGAGAACATTTTGAAGAAAGATTATTCTAAGTTAATTTTTTGCCAAAATATTGTATTTAAATAATTTTTGTCAAAGTGTCCTTAAAAGCTATTTCATAATGTGTATTCTAATCTAAGTGACACTAAATATCATGAAAATTATCCATTTATGGGCTTTTGCAAAATCACGGTTCTGAAAGTAGTCGGATACTTTAATGCAGTGATAGTGAGAAAATTTTAAACCTAGTTTAAGGTAGTTTGAAAATACTTTTTAATCGTGAGTAAAATTTCAATTTTTTAAAATTATTTTTTCGTATGAATAAGCTTGTGGAAATCCAACAAATTGTAAGACAATTAATGTAGAATTGTATAAACTAAGTGGACTGTAACTTTATCATCGGAAAAATCAACAATTATTTCAATACGTATTGATACATCTCCACGATAAAATATATAAAATAATTATATTCATTTTATTTGCGGTAAGATATCAAATAAGAGAAACAATGAATAATTGAATAAATTAAAGACAACTAAGTCAATGTGAAATGCACATTAAAAAGGTGGATTTTCAAAAATAATATGTAGGTAATGTTATAAAAGCTATTTATAAATTTTAAATAGAATCCAAAGAATTAAAATTATCATTATTTGGATTCCATTGAATTCAAATATTCTTAATGAAAAACTGAATGTCGATAAACGTTATATTGTCTATGTTTAACACAATTCCATTTAATTAATTTTAAGCATAAAAATTAGATTAAAACATCAATAAAAAGGAATAGAAATTAAATGTTCCATTTCTCTATAGTTGCAATAATAATATTAAAATTTATTATTATTATTATTATTATAGCAATTTTTTAATAAATAAAATCAATTGATTATTGATGTGTTTTAGTAAAGGATTTATGCCCATGTTTAAGAAATATAAATTTACACTTAAGTATTAATACGTTTATATATATATATATATATATATAGCTTAAGTATTAATTTGTTTATATATGTACATTTTGGTCAATTGGCTTTTTATATGTATTTACTTATATTTTGGCTTATTGTTCTTGGTTTTCGATTTCATAATTTTTCCCTGCTCTGTTTGTAAGATAATTTATAATGTTTACATTTATATATATATATATATATATATATATCTACTTATATATATAAAGAGAGATTTCAGAATATTTCTATCGTGTGATTACATTACATAACTAATATTCCTTTTAGAGAAATATTTTAACCATCTATATATATAAAAATATATTGGTATTAAATAATTTCTCAAAATTATATGCTGATAATTTGCTTTAAAAAGAATTATTTCAAACATTTTAGATTAATAGAATGATCTGAATGCAACTGATTAACATCCATTTCATATTTCCAAATCTCGTGCACAAAACATTATAAAAGCATTTCCACAAAGATACATTGTTAAAAAGAGTTTTACTTAAGAAACCGGATAATTTATATAACTTAAAATACTGGCGGTATTTTTCCTTAAAAAGAAAACAGCATTCCTCTCATTCATATAAGCTGTATTTAATTTTAAGTTGTCACGCGTACCGTTTCGGTCACGTGTACTTCAAACCACGAGGTTTGTTTCTTTTCTTCTTTCACAAATAACCAGCAGCGTATTTTATTTCGTCATCCAATGCTGCCAGAAATTGTTACTGTTAGTGAGACTATATCACTTCCGATACCAAAATCATTAAAATGTGTTGCCAACTTTGTTTAAATTACGATGACTTAAGAGATGTTTCTGAAATTGATTTATTATGATGCGCCCGCCTATTTGAAACAGATGGCAAAAGCAAACAAAATGTGGTGTCAAAGTGAAAACCTTTGTAAGTTTCGCTGGTTCTGAAGGCAAAGACACACGATTGCCTAAGATTTTGACATCTTTACCGGACCCTCAGCAAAGGATAATGTCCTTCGTAGTAGCTGACATGCTGTCAGCGAGCCACATTGCTGAGAACATGGTGGTATTCCTACTAATGACTTCATTGCATCAGTATTAGATGGACGTTATGAGCGGAATATCAATACAAGATCGTCGTATCTGATCAAGGTTGATAAGGAAATAAAAATGACGTAAAGGGTAGATTCATTGAGTTAAGTTTTGCGACAAGCTTTCTCATCTACTTTAAAGCAGAACATTTTGTTTTATCAACTGCTGTTTTGCATTTCCCAATAAGCTGGAATAAACCATATCTGTGTCACTATATATATGTAATGGTCAAGTATTGATATATACAGGTGGTAAAAAAAGTATCATGAAACTAGTTTAACCCTACTCAATCGGTCCTCAGACCGAAATTGCATTTTCACTTGCTGAGATTCCTACTTATTTTTGGTTTCATTTAAACAACTTAATTTATTTTTATTTTTTAAAAATATTTAAAAAAGTATTTAAAAAAAATATTTTTAAAAATCAAATAACTGTATTGTATTTTGAATACCTAAGATAATGTAAATAGAGTAGCTATTACGATGATTTTGTATCAAGTGTATCAAATATAAGAGGGAATGTTTGGGTTTTAAGCAAAATTTCTTGCAACTTTTTTTTTTATCAATATGTGATATTATTTTAACAACAAAATATTTTGCTTAAAGAAGTCATATTTTTAAAAATTCATTAAATATAAAAACAATTTGAAAAAAATAGTTTTTCAATATCTTATGATTACGAGTTATTTGATTAAGTAACTATATCTAATTGATAAAAATTTCATTTTTTAAAACTATTGATTTCGCGATTGTTTTTACACCTCGTCAGGAGCGAGCATTCGTAATTCTAAAATCGAGGTTCTCCCGGAAGCATATGTTTTATTCTGGAAGGTTTTGTCTCGTTCTTATATTTAAATAAAAATCTGAATTTATAAGTGAAACAAATAAAAATTCAATCGATGTTTACAAAATAAAATTCCAATATTGCGAATAGTCAATGATTCATAATTTATATTCGTCACTTTACGTATATTTTATCGATACAGATTTTACTCGGTACTTCAATAAATAACATTATACAGCAGGGATAAGCATTAAGTCGATCACGATCGACCAGTGGACCGCCAGGACATTTTGGGCTGACCGCCTTTACTAAGACCTAAGACGCGCATACTAAAAGAAACATATTTATGGAACACTCACGTCAGCTAGACTAGAGAATCGGCTTTTTACAAGATATGCGATTGTATTTACTTAAGCAAAGGATTCGATAAATGTGTAGACGACACTTGTACCTTCATTGAAAGCTGACGCTTAACTACCTACTGTAGGAAAGAAAGCGATTGCTGAGATGCCAGCCGTAGAAATTAATTTTTCCCCACACATCGACTGAAAAGGAGAATAAATGTTGATGATCCGTCCTTCCCCTGATAGCACGGGATTGGCTATTTAGACATATCGTTGGTGAATGCTGGTTAGAGCATATAGTCCTGTCGGACTCTAATCTCCTTTCCTTGAATTTAGATGACTGTAACTAGTTTACCATTTGCCCATTGTAATTAAGATTATTGATATAAGAGAATATTACTTCAATATAGATTAATAAAATTGCATTACTTTTCAGATTGAAATAAGCAGAATTAAATAAAAAAGCTTTTTTAAGGGCTCAAAAATGTGAAGAAACTATGGATCTAAGAGTAGACGGAGCTAGCTTAGCCAATCCAAGTATAGCAAAGAATCGAAGATCCGAGGATGAGAAAGATTAACATAAAACAGAAGTCGAGATTAGAAAATGAGAGAAAGCGATCTGATTTGCCGAGACGAAAGTTCGGCTAATAGGGTATAAGTAAATCTGAGAAATGGAGAACCAATCAGAGAGAGCCTTTAGTTCATCATCCTACACCCCACGGCTCCACAGGATTGGGATCTCGAGTTGATATCATGCCCTGCAATGGTTTGGGAATCGGCATCGAACAAAGGTAAGCTCTTAGTCGGTTTCAAAGTCATTCATTCACGTATGTTCTCTTCTCACTGCCTTGAATACATCCAGGCTCCACTGTCCATAGTTGTTCATGTAATCGACAATTTTGTATTACTTGTGTTTTTGTAGTAAAAATAGTAATCTGTCATATTTTAAAAGAGGGATACGATGTTGAAAACAAGTATTAAGAAAAAGAAAACACACCTTTTAATACTCGATTTTTCACACCCACACAATTTATGGACCACAACATCTTAAAAAAACATTAGAAACAGCCTCCCGTGCCCAGTAAAAAAGTTCCTGTCTGAATCACCGCCATGTACAGCATAATAAAAATCTCTCTATACTGTAAAATAATCATTCAACTAAAATAAAAATGGGTGGATAGGATGTACATTAGGGTAGACCATGGTTTTATGGAGAAAAAAATGTTATCAATCGCGGAATTTACCTATGCCGTAAAGATTCTATATGATATTGAGATTAGGAGAAAAATAATTAAAAAATAATAACAATTTAAAAGTATAATATTGCTACAAAGGGTTTGAATTTTCGAAAAATAAGAAGTGGAAAACTACTTAATTTTGGTTAGATGATTTTAGACTCAAAATTATTATTTTTCTACCATATAAATTACCAAAGGTAATAATTACTGATAAGTGTGTATTAAGTTGTCAACAGTTTAAACTGTACATAATAACATTTCATAATCGCATTCTCTCTTCCCACATCGTCAAATAAGTTGGATCCAAACTTTTTTCGTCTTCAGCAATGTCGGCAGTAGATTTTTTTAAAAATTTAGTATTAAAGAATCTGCTCAACTTATACCTGCTTTTGTTCCTTGTAATTATTTACTATGTTTCGTATTAACAAAAATTACTTTGACTTTTTACTATAAAAAAGTTAAAATACCTAAATTTCATTCCTCTTTCGGCAGGTACGTAACATAAGAAGTAACTTTTTATTTTATTTCCCCCTTCATTTCTTTACTGTAGAACATCTTTTTTATGTGTTTGTAGGTTTTAAAATTGTATAAAAAAAATATTTCGATCCTTTCCTAATGTGCATTTGTAGAAAAAAAAACGATTAAAATTTCTGAACAACCGGAAGATTTTTCCAGATCCAATCACTACAAAATGAGAAACAGTCATTGAAGAGTTGGTTCCCTCCTGATGTGGATGGAATCTGCCATTCGGTGAGGCATAGACCTAAAATTTAAAGCAGATGTCTCTCACAGGAATTTTTGTCAAATTTGCTAACAACTGGACTAAGTTGGAAATATTCTCACGTGTTTGGAGACATCTTATAATCAAGTTCTAAATGTGTTGCATGTGAAGAAATTAAGTGGCCTGGTTGTCAAAAGAAGTGTTTGGCAAGTTTAGAGACATTTTTTAATAAAGCATGTTTTTTATAACAGAGCTTTAACTTGGTGAAAAATAACTCCGAAATGACACAAAAGGTGCCTTGAGACTGATTACCAGAGATCCGACCATCAAAGAAGATGGAACCCTTTACCATAACGCTCTATTGAGGTCCTGCATGCGATAGCAGGTGCAGGATCCCATGCTGTCTTGGAACATGTCTACACTGCCAGTCAGGACACAGTAAAACTGGATTCGTTTCCAGTCAGCACAATTCTAGCAGATCGAGTCCGGCACCATTGACGTAGTATTGCGTGAGGTCAGTGTGATGTAACAATTGAAGAGAGCGTATATTCCACTCCTTAAAACATTTGTCCCCAGTCCTATTAGTAACTCATGTCGCAGTAGAATCACATGTCGTAAAATTAATAATGATAGTCCAATACTTTTACAGCGGATCTAACGGATTTTTGATAGCGGATATCTCTCAGACTTCTTGTTTAGTGGCCTTGTTTTTCAATCCAACTTCTTCACTGCTTTTGGAAAAAAATTCTTCACATTTTCAACATTTATTTGTAAATAGATCGCATGTAATATGTATTACGATTCTTATAACTTATGCCGAGTTTCGTAAATTTCGCAGTTTTTACCATTGATTATTAATGAAACCATGATGTTGTTTGAAAAGATTTTCGTTCGATCCAGTCAAATTAAAAGTGATTTTTTGACAGTAATGTTTAGAAGATTTTTTCTTCAGAGCATGCATTGATTTTGTCTTATTATTAAATAAAAGAGAGCTTTTTTTAAATGTTTTTTTCAAAACTGTCAAATATAATGATGGGAATTCTTTCTACACTAAGAACCTTGCGTCATTATTATTTAAGGTATCCGACAACGTTCGGAACCGTGATTTTAAAAAAGCGCCTAAATGGATAATTTTCATGATATTTAGTGTCACTTAGATTGGAATACATGTACAAAATTGTTTTTAGGGAAATTTTGACAAAAACAATTTATTTAAATACAATATTTCGGCAAAAAATTAACTTAGAATAATCTTTTTTCAAAATGTTCTTTTGTGAAAAGTAATTCTATTTTAATACTATTTTGTCTGTATATAACTCCAACCTCTGTTAAGAGGCTCAACTAGAATTTTTGAACTATATAACTTAGAAGTGGGTTTATGCATGTTTTACGACAACAGAGGGGAGAAATTTTAAGAAAAAAAACGCCGATAATTATTTCAAATGGCTGTAACTTTGAAAATAATGTGAATTTTTCAAAATTCATAGTTGAGCCTCTGTATAGAGGTCTGAACTATACACAGGCAAAATATTATTGTAATAGAAGCATTTTTCACAAAAGGAGAACATTTTGAAAGAAGGTTATTCTAAGTTAATTTTTTGCCAAAATATTGTATTTAAATAATGTTTTTTGCCAAAATGTCCTTAAAACATTTTTATACATGTATTCTAATCTAAGTGACACTAAATATCAGGAAAATTATCCATTTATGCGCTTTTTTAAAATCACGGTTCCGAACGTAGTCGGATACCTTAATTCTTAACTCGTTTACATGGAAAGCATCACACCCGGAAGAGATTTTTCTAAGGGAAGAAAGTTATTAAAATTGAAATAAAAATCTATTAATTATAAATTCAAAGCATTAGAGCTGCCAAAATAAAAAAGAAACTAATAGGAATTGTACTTAGAATCAGTGCAAGGATATTTTTAATTACTGTCTGAATTTAAAAATCTCTTTGTACCGGTTAGTAACAACTTAAAAATTTTTTTCAATTTTTCTAGAAAGACGTTAGGTAATTCAATTTATTTGCCTTAGAAAATTTTTACAAGGACAAAAGTCTGGTTCAAATTTTTATTTCACAAATTTTAAAAAACAAATACGTCTTTTTTTATGTCTTGGAAAAAAGATTAAAAATGTTTATTTTTACAACTAATCTTATTTCCAAGTAATTATAGAGCAATAATAATAAAATAATAATATAATCTTTAAACAATAAAAAAAATAAAAATATTATTTTGGGGTTCTTTTCAACACAAAATTCACTTTTTATCTTATATTTTAAAAGATTATATAATGTGAAAAAAATTTTTAACTTTTAAAGACCATCTTCGGCTAATGTTAAAGAATGGGGGCTGTTCGTTTTTTTTTTCAGTTATAAAAGTACCAAACTTAATATTATATTCTGGCTAAACTATCCAGAGAATCCCTTTTTTTTATCATACAGCTTTTTACCCAAGTTGACACATTTTTTTTTCTTTTTTAAAGATGTTTTTTTCCCTTTTTTTTTTCCTTATACCTTGCAAAAGGTTATCCCTTCACAGGGAAAAAAAGGAAAAAACTAATTATTTAGAAATATTTTAAAATTTTTTAAAACACTATATTATAAAACTTGAGTTACAATGTCACAAAATTTTATAAAATCAAAATTTTTTCTATTTAAAATGTTTTTCCTCAAGTTCACGGTCGGTACTTTGGGAAAAAATTTAAACAATTTCAAAGGGTTTTAGTTATTGTTATGTTCTATAAACATGGGGGAAAAATTCAGTATATTATTTAAGAAAAGAAATTTAAGCATCAAACATATTTAAAAAAAATACAAAAAAGCTGTCATCCTATATGAAGCAAATAATGGTTAAAAAAAATAATTAAGGTTAATATTGTAAGATAGAGTAATATTGTAAGATTTGTTTTCAAATATTCTATTTTTTACCCTTTAAAATGCATCTATAATATAACTCAATAATACTGATACATTTATAAAGTTTGTCTAAATAGTCAAAAAGGGGTTGAAGAGTCCAAAATAAACATTTTTATAAATACTATGCAAGATAGGTTAATAAAAGTAAAGTAGAAAAGGCACGTTTAGGCAATTAAAGGAATTATTTATGTCATTCTTTTTGGGGTGTTATGTCCCCTTCCACTTCAAATTTTTTTGGCAGGTGTCACTATTTAAAATTTTGGGAATCTGCAGGGTGCATTTGATCAAAATTATTTCAAATTTAGACAGAAGGGCTCCTCAGAAATTACACGATTCTAAAGCAAAAAAAAAGTCAAATTGCCAAATTCAATCAGAACGGGATCTTTAAATGACCACAATTTCCTCTTGTGTATTACTTTAGCTAGATTTTGTTTGTTAAAACGTTTCTGGCTGCTTATTCCTGCCCAACTCGAATGCTCGGCTTAGCATAATGAATTTGACTCATAATTTTGAGCCTTAATGTTTCCACCTCGTATTGATAACGAAGTTGTCCCCTTTCTTTGATGAAAACACTAAGTTAGTGGTGAACCGTTTCCTTACTTCGAAAAAAATCTCGTTCTCAAATGATTAACTGCAAGATGTTTGAGAAAATGTTAACGTGTGCTAGCAATCCATAGATACGAGTACTATGCAGTATTATTTTCACCTCTTTTTTGAATGAATACTGTAAAAAAAAGAACTCTCTAAAAGCTTTGTCGTTTTAAAATTTCTTTTCAAATCTTGCTAAGTGTAAAAATTTAAATGGGATTCTCTATTCTTATGTATACTTCGACGAAAACAATAACTTATTTCTAATATATTTTCAAAGCACTCTACATATCTGCCCCATTTATGTTTGTGCTGAGTAGAATGGTGGTTGAATCAAAGTTGATAAATTAATAATGACATAACATGATGAATTTTCTTAAAAATATTATAAAAATCTAAAATGGAATTGAATTATACATCGAAGGTAAATAATCTTTGGAAATGTTGTAGCTAATAGCTTTGCTTAATAGTTGTTCACAGTATGAGTTATTGATCATTACTCATTGCTTCATTTTGAAATTATCTATATAATTTGTCTGAGCAATATAAACTTGAAATTCTTCTCTAGTATCAATTCCCTTTGTATTTGTCTGACAAAGACTATAGCATTAAATATGAGTAATGATAATTACTGCACATACAAACTGCCGGCTAAACCATACAGTGAAATTACAAAAAATGGTAAAGTTTCTCAAATGTATAAGAATTCGAAGGTATCCATTATATACATCCATTTGAATTTCATTTTCTAACTATGAAGCAAATAGTTTCTATGTTTTGAGTCATGGATGTAAAAAGTAAAAAAAAGCAATCTAAGCCACTAGGTGCTAAATTATTCTTCTTTAATTTTTAATACATGGATTTATACTTAAGTACAAATGAAATGATCACAATATGAAATGCCTTTTTTAATTTATTTTCGTCTTCTTTTTAACATTCCTTATAAGAAATTACATAGAACTTCAAAATTAAAATTCTGTCCTTTTTGGTTTGAACTCTAAATATGTGATTTACTCACTCTCGGGAAAAAGAGCATACTCCTGTTTTTTAGGACCCTGGAGTCATCTTAATAAAACCATTTGGGAAGGATTAAACCATCCAATAATTTGCCGAACACTTCTAAACAACATGGGGTTTTCTCTGATCAGAAATGACCACGATATAATTAAAAAGGATGTCTTCGGGACTGCTTAATTTGCTCCCATCTTGAGATACAATTAAAAAACACTGACGTGGTTTAAAATTTTTGCCATTTACCTATTCTCCTGATCACACCCCAAGCTTTTTTTTATTCCCAGAACTCAAAAATTCATTGTGGGGGGATTTGGAACACAAATCATATTAAAAAGTGAAGGTCAATGATATTCGGGAAATCTGCTTTCTGGGTGACAGTCTTTTACAAGGCTCAAATTTAAAGAAATATATAACGGGGGAAAGGTAGCTTTTAAAAAATTTTTAAGGTAACAAAAAAAAAATTTAAATTTTTTATTTAGTTATTTTTTGTAACAGTTAAAACTTTGTGATACCCTTCATATACTTAAATGACTTTAGTTGGGTTTAAGTTATATTAATGTCACTAGAGCGATTGACCACAGTCTTCATAATTTTCAAATGCACTCAGATGACGAAGATTAACTATGCCACTGTTGTAATTTTAATACAACGTGTGGTCTTTTAAGCCCAATTTTATAAATCATGCAACACAGCTTGTAAGGGTCTCCCCGCGATATCCATTAAGGTATTCGACTACATTCGGAACCATGATTTTGCAAAAGCGTATAAACGGATAATATTTATGATGTTTAGTGTCACTCAGATTAGAAAACATATATAAAATTGTTTTAAGAATATTATTACAATAAAAATTGTTTAAGTAAAATATTTTGACAAAAAAGGAACATAGAATGACCAATTTACAAAACATTCCCATTTTATGAAAAATGCTACTATTATAATAACATTTTGCCGGTATATAGCTCAGACCTCTGTACAGCGGCTGAACTAGAATTTCTGAAATATATAACTTAGAAGTGGATTTATCCATATTTTACTACAACAAAGGGGAGAAATTTTAAGAAAAAACCGCCGATAATTATTTCAATTGGTGGTAACTCTGAAAATAAGATGAATTTTCAAAAAACCCTAGTTCAGACTCTCTGAAGGGTTTTATTTTATCTCAAAAAATTTTTTGGCAGGAGAACTTTTTTAAAAAGATTATTCTAAGTTAATTTTTGCCAAAATATTGAATTTAAATATTTTTGCCCTTCTAAAAATTTTATACTTTTATTCTAATCTAAGCAAATATCATGAAAATTATCCATTTATACTTTTAAAATCTGGTTTTAAATTGTCGGACACCTTAATAGGGGGAATCGGAGGGAAAGGGACCCATTTCAAACAACTTCAGTTTATTCTCGTTATAAACAAACATACGAATTCTATTAACCAAAGTTAAAAATCCCCCAAATACCAAAAGGAAAAGCATTGGGTAAACGAGATCGAGAAGGGCGAAATAACGATCACTAACGTCTAGGCAATAGCTTCTATAATTCTTAGTGCCCCTAATCGTTTGATTCTTTTTGAAAAACTTTAAACTTTAATATTACAATAATCGGTTAAAAGTATCCACGCCTCACTTCTCGTTCAATCAAACACTGTTAGCCGTTAATTACTTTTTTCTTCTTCTAACCTGAAATTTAAATCTTTATATATAAGTCTTAATTTTATAGTCACATTTTTGGGGGGCTTTTTTAGTGTAATAATTTTTTAAAAAACACAATATTTTCCCAAAAGGGGGTTGGGATTAAAAAGAACCGGGGTATACTCGTCCAAAAACTGTTTAAATTTCCCCAAGATTTGTATTAATTAGAATCAGGCTTGAACCTGTTCCACAAATTTGAAAACCCCCAGTTTCGAAATTTAACACGACCCTTTTATCATCTGGCTATGTATCTGAAAATTTAAAAATGAATCTTCTAAAAGTGGTTTTCTTCAAGAGCAAAAAGGGTTTGGTATCAGCTGTATAGAAATTTAAAATCGATAAAATATTATTTTTTTCCCTTTTAGTAATTAAGTTTTTGTAAATATTTAATTAAAAAATTTTGTGGACAGTAACAAATTCAGAAAAAACCACATCTGCAAATAAAGAGTTAAAAAAAACTTTTCGAAATAAGAGGAGAAAAAAAAAAGGTTAAAAGGAACAAATATAAGTAGCATTATATCTTTTGGGGAAAATTCAAATAACATAGAGCTATTTTTAGCTACAATTTATTTCTTTCGAATATCATGAGATAAAAAATTTAAAAAAAAATTAAAAAGGGGAAAATGAAGAAGGGGAATACATAAGCCAAATTATTATCAAATCCCATCTATCATTTACTGTCACATAAAATAGAAAACTGGTTTTATGGAGAAAAACCAATGGGAGTGAAATAAAGTGGAAGCCTCAAGGCGTAAACTTAAGAACTTAATCATTCTTTAATGACCAAAAATTTCCACTTATAAAGTAAATGCAAGGATATAAAAGACTCCCTGATGGTTTGCAATAACTGGAAGGGTGAATGTATTTAGTTTTTCTCACAAAATTGATCTTGACCATGAGTTGATATTTCAGTTACTTTATCAGTCTTGACCTATAAATATTTATTACTAACCCAAAGTAGTCAATGTCTGGGAAAAATTCTTTAAATCTTCTATAGACAGAACATGCAATATTCGGCACAAAATGTGGATTTCATAAGTATTAGAAATATTTCCCCTATCTCTATCATTCAATATGAATGAAAAAAAAAGACCCTTACCGATCGCGTGTAACAAAACATGGGCTTCAGAAATCGTGGTGTGAAACGTGACTTCAA
>BMAV01027341.1:26152-43551 GCA_019973955.1 Trichonephila inaurata madagascariensis
CCATAATGAATTTCATATATTTCACTTAAAAATATCATTGATTCATGGTGTTTTTTTTTTTTTTTTTTAAAAAAAAAAATTATTTATAAATGTTTTTTTTTTTTTTTTTTTTTACAAATAAAATTGATTGTACTAGCGATTTGATTCTTTAATTTGTATTTCTGATAAATTTTTTTCCAAATAACTATTATTGTTTCACTGAAATATACAGGTTTTGGATTTGTAGCCCACGACAATAAATTTCAAAACTCTCGCCCACAACGCTGTTATTTCTCTCGACAGACATTTATTATTACTCGCTTACAAGCACTGCTATTATCTTAACAGCCATCGATTATTATTCGCTTAAAGAAAACTTTTACTACGATAAAAGTTATTAATCGTTATTCTATTTACCAACCCATGGGTTATTTTCGGATATTAATCATTTCTTAATTTACAGTTCATCTTTCAGAAATATTAATCATCATTCACTTTACTCGACACTACTGATAAGTGGGTTGAGGAAATTTAACATTGAAATGTGTTAATAATTCTGTATTTTTTAAAAATTTTATATAATACTCTCATATGATGGCAACACCATTATTGATGCTGTAGTGTTAAAAGTGAGAGAATGGAAACGTTTCGCCTGTTGAGTATTAATGCAGTATCTAAAATAAAATATTAAGATCCTGTTAATTTAACAACGTCTTTCTTATACAAGGAATTACTAGAGATTTTTACTAAGAATAATTTATAACGATCCAAAAAGAAGGCAGCAGAAGATAATTATACGGTACCGTTTAAGTGAAACAAAACTCCCTTTCATACAAACAAATTAGCATATTAAATATAATAATTTAACCATAATAGTAAAGAGGAGTCTAATTTTATATCATTCAGTTATTATTATATTTACTTAACTTAACTCAGTGGCGTGACAGCCCATGAGAGCCAAGGCTTACTGTGCCCAACTCAGTATACACGACCTTAGGCCTAGAGGTGTATGAACAGATGTTCCAATCAGATGATCAGTTTGACGTGAAACCCCCAGTTCCCAAGCATGCTTGGTACTCATTTTATCGACCCACTGAAGGGATGAAAGGTCGAGTCAACCTTGCCGCCCCGGGGTTTGAACCTCGGACCTGTGGTGTAGAAGCGCGTTTTTCTAACCACTCAGCCACTGGACTTTCATTATTCTGTCTTTTATTCACACCAAATTCTTCATAATTCATAAATATATATAAACCTCGAGGAATTTCCAACCTCTAATCCACTCATTCCAATACATTTTGTTACATGCAAATTACAAAATGTGTTGGATATCTTTCGAAGGAGCCCGAGTAGCACGTTGGGAGTTGGAGTCACTCGTGGCCCACCCTCACTAAGCCTATCACCTTGTAATGATCCATATTCACGCAAATTGTGATACAGATTAGCAAGCATTCGGCGGTCCGATGCATTTCTGTGTGGATACCTTTCGCGATACAATCTTTCTGCTGCTCGTGCATTTCCTTTTGCCAATCCGTAAATCAGGTGCATATCGGCCAGCTCGGTGTTGGTGAAACGTTCCATATTCCTCTGCGGGCGATGACAACTCAAATGACCGTGGTAATGTAGGTATGTTTCCTGTTATGCTCTTGTGAACAACGCCACCTAAGGCCGACGAAGACGTCTCCGACCATCGGTTGCAGGCAAATCTGAATCCTTGTGATGTTCCTTAAAGTTTGTCTCAATGATCCTGGGACAACCCGCATAAAATTGTTACGCGGTGGACCGTCTTTTAAATCGAATGTGTCTACGCAAATAACAGGCAAGATTTTTCGGGGTAAATCGTAATTTATTCCGGAACAATCCAATAATTACAACCGATTTGATAAACAGGAAACAATTAACGCACATAAAATCCATCATAGCAAAAATTCAAAATACACACAGCAATACAAATCAATAGTCACAGTATTGCAATAAACCTGGGGTGAGCATTACGTCGATCGCGATCGTCCGGTGGACCACCAAGACATTTTGGGGTGACCGCCTGAAGATTTTAGCAGGAAGTAATCATATACGGAAAATTCAAGATTGGTTGACAGCACACAGACTAAGTGTTCTACTGACTATAACAACAAAAACTAATTTTAGATAAAAATGTTTTATTTTTTTAATTTATTTTGAATTATTTCATAATAAATTAATCATTTTTGATATTATTATATTTTTATATTTGTGGCTATTATTATTATGTTTGTATCTTGCGTTTTGGTTTAAACGCGATTTTAAAAGAATTGTTACAAAAGGCAAGAACATATTCCGTATTTATTATTAAGTTATGATAAAAAAAAACATTTTCCTTACCACACCACATTTACGACATTAGTTAGAAGCAGCCCGTACCCTGGAAAAGTCTGACCAACCCTGCAATAGACCCCAATGAAAGGCACAGTCTCTGCCAATCTTTAACTCTCCTGTTGCTTCCTTTCGTCGTCCTTGTACGGGCCGTAAAGAACCTTCTGGAACTTTCAAGTGTACTCTTCAAACCATCAACTTTGAGCCTTCTAAGATTTTCTAGAAATATCTAATTTTACCGCCAAATTTGGCGACTAAACTTTTATAACTCAGGTCAGTCTATTTATTATAAATGAAAGAATACTTTCCCCTTCGCCCACAAACGATTTTTCCGGCATCAATACCATTTCGGCAGAGAAGCAAACAAAGCCCGAAATTTCCGTAATATATATTCAATGAAAAATACACATCTCTGCAATAATCATCTTCAGCATTTGTATGTCAATCATTGAAACTAAAATACGCGTCATTAATTTAACTTCAATTTAAGAAGTTGAGTTTATTTTACACCAGATAATTAAGGGAGAGTAGTGTGCTCTTGTTAAGAGTATATTGTTGCATTTTCTTACTTTAAAAAGTATTCCCATAATTCATTAGCGTCGTAAGTTAGGTTAGATTTCGTATCATGATGTTTACTGCAATTTTAAGAATGAATTAGCGTAAAAGATTCATCTAAATTGTAAAAACGTGAGCAATCGAACAAAGAATGTTAAAAAAGATATCTATCCTTAATTTTTCATGCGTGATTAAATAGCACTAGAAATAGATGGTTTGGTGGATTTATGTAGGGATCCTAATCTACAAGTGCGAATTTTTCCTTGCTTTCGGAAACTGTTGTTATCCAATAGACCTCTGATGAGTTAAGAACTGAAATTGGGTGCAATCGATTTTCGCGTTTGACAAAATGACAGAAAAATCTGAACTGTGCAAAACAACTTTGTGTTAAGTTCGACCAATTTCATGGTCCTGAATGATCAGGAAAAAATAAACCTTAAAAAGAGACGAGGTTTCTTTCTACAGAAGAAAGATGAAATACATTTGAGAGAAGTGTGTGGTAGTGAAAGAGAATTACTTAAAAGGAGGTTAGTGTAAGACCTGAAATCCAACGATAGGATTTATGAATAGAGGTTGAATATATTTTGAACACACCTCGAATGTAAAGGGAAAATGTTTCAACAACTCCCATATATCCGAAACCGTAATAATATTTAAATTGGATTTAAATGTCATCTACCCGGTTGGTAAATTAATTTCAATTAAAGTTACTACAGAATTACAAGTGGCAAGAGCGAAACTAAGCCACTGGTAGCCTAGTGGTTAGAGCATCGGACTCCAGACCGGAAGGCCTGGGTTCGATGCCCGATGCCACCAAATACCCTCCGAGTACAAATGGAGTACGTGCTCGTCAAATCCGTAGGTCCGAAAATCGTGTGGGTGGTCGCAGCTGAAACCACGAGTGCAGAGGACTGGAGAATATTTCCCTCCCCATCAGTTCCATGCCTAAATTGTGGAGATCGGTGGTGACACCAACTATCGTAAAGATCTACCGTCCTTTCGGGAATTTCACTGAGCTAAATCGTACTGTCACCTGTATGGTGCTCAAGGCTAAGGCCAACGACAAGCGTACATCTAGCCCATTGCCACAATGAATTTCGTGGGCCTCGATCTGACTTTGTCAGACAGGTGGTATGGACAACAACAGAACGAGACTAAACAGATACCTGTATCCGAAATATATTAATCAATTTTTAAACTTTCACAAAATAGTTTTTTCAGTTGAAAGCATTTTGTAATAAAAATTGATGAAGGAGGAACTTTAATTCTAATATTTTGCTTCCATTATATATTTAATTACTCTTTCTCTAATATCTAGTCATTAGGTTACTATTTATTATAAAAAAATATTTCTAGTCTCATCATATAACTTAATCAGTAATTGGCAAAAAACCCAAGTAATCATTTAGATATTTGCTTTAAATAATGTTTTAAGAAATTAAGTCAATGAATTAATAACGCTGCCACTGAATAATCAATATTTTTTTAATAATAAAAATTAAGTAAAAGAGCAAATGGTTTTTCAACATAAGCGAGATAAAATCATCGTTCGACCAATTAAAAGCTGATAAAAAGGTATCGAAAAAATTAGGTAAATCGGAAAACTGAATTTGTTAACAAGTATTTTAAGAATCATGATTGCAATTATTTTTTATTCGTCAAAAAAATGGCATTTAAGCTTTAAATTAATATACCGTAAAAAAAATCCGGTGTATAACGCACACTTTCAATATAAAAAATAGGATTGAAATTTACGGGCGCGCGTTATACGCCGGGTATAATAATGATAGCTTTAAAAATTAAAAGAGACCAGCATAAAAAGAAATTAGGCTTCTATATACATAGAAATACTGTTTATTTAAAAGAAATGATATTCTTTATAAACTTAAAGGGTTGTAATTCTAGACGTATACTATTTCTTCAAAATCTTGGGATAAAACCTCGAATAAATGACTTCAAAACATAAGAGCACTGCACACTTAAATTTCAGGTTTCTTCATTAAAAAAGGGTGCACATTATACGGCGAATATACCTTACAATTAAAAACAGCAGCTTGAAAGTATAGGTGCGCGTTATACACCGGTGCGTGCTATACGCTGGATTTTAAGGTATGTAAAAACACATTAAATATACATATTTACGTACTGTTATACTTCCATGGGAATGGCAAAAAAAATGCAACATTTTACTTAATTACTTAAAGAGCAATTTAACCCATTTAAAACTAATTAATATAAAAAAATATTCTTAATTAAAACACTTATTTATTTGAATAATTTCTATTACTCGTTAAAATTAGAATTACTATATTTCTTCATAAAATTTAGATTTGAAGTTTTAAAAAATGTAAACATCCACATTTTTTTGGAAAAAATATTAAATTTTATTTCTAATCAGGAGTACCCAAACTGAAGTACTTATTGATGGCTCACTTATCGCAAACGACGATATCATTTGTTTTATTTGTTATAACAAAGTGATGTTATTTATATTGAAACATTTTCCCACCTCTCAGCTGCAAGATCGGTTTTCCTGTGCAGTTAACGTTGCGCCGTTCAAATCCACATGTGCACCCCTAAAATATTGCAAGATCCTTTCATCTGACATCACACAGACAACCGATGGCCATGAGAAAAACAACACTCCACCTGCGAGCCCAACCTCGAGTGAAATTTGAGGTGTAAGAAGGGACCACCCCACCCCCAAGAGAGAAGAGAGAACACAGTTCGCTTAAAATACTCGAGAAGAGGTGTGTGTGTTGTGTTTTGCCTTCTTCATCACGAATAAAATATTCAACAGTTTGAATATAACTTGAATCTTACTGTAAATATTGTAATTAATAGACGTAGTAAGACGTAATAAATAAATAATTTAATTTCTTAAGTCTCGCGCAACTAATCAATTTTTCCAATACTTCAATATATACGACACTAGCAAGGGGAGGTCTTAGTTTATGTTCTTGAACATTGGATGCTTACCCAAAGCTCCCGTTATACACTTTTTGAGCCAAACATAATGTAATTCTCAAAATCCATCATTAATTATTCTGATAAACTTTTAATTCAACTTAATATTTTATTATTGTTAACAATTTATTGTTAGCATTGAACTCAAATATTTAAAAAGACAAATGACTCTAAATTAATTTTTTAAAGTTGTATTCTATACTCTTCATCATTTTATAAATATTAAGCACTTTTGTTGTTCACACACAACAAAATTTAGAAATAGAGAGAGAGGTATCGCCCTGATGATAATTCATAGACAGTTATGTAGTATACAATTATTTTACTTTATTTGAACATCTTTTAATACTAATTTTAAAAACATAATAATCTTACAATTATTATTTCCTCCAAGTTCTAAAATATTTAAATAAAATGCATCATTGAGAGAGTTAACTATTAAAATACTCGTACATTCTAAGAAACCTGTGAATATTATAGAATTCTACAAATATACTAGTCTCACACACAAGTCATAGAAAAAGCTTCTTAATTTAAACCTTCTATTTAGCTGATATTTAAAAAATAATGTAAAAACAATAATACAAATTACAATAAGTTTAAAATAATATTACTTTTTTACTTAAGTAATACTTTGATAATTTTTAAAGGGAATTAATTTTAAAAAAACATAAAAATTTTTAACTAACACAACTAAGAATAATTAAAAACATTTCAAGAATATATTTTTCATAATTGAGATCTGAAAAAATGCATTACAGATATGAATTACTTTAATCACGAAATATATTTTAGATAGGATTTGAAGGCCCCCCCCCCCTTTTTTTGTTTTCTTTTAGATACAAATGCATTCGTGATTTAGCAGCTAACGTTAAAATAAAAATTTTCATCAAAATTCATTCGATTTCTTGGTATCTAAACAATGGAAAAAGGAGTTTTAATCAAAAGAAAAGTATACAATCAGTGTTATTAAAATACCTCGAATGGAAAAACCTAGCGCACAAATAAGAGATGCAAAGAGCATTTTTCTTTTTCGTTATTCCTATTATTTCAGTTTCTATTTATTTCCGCTATAGATATTGAAATGTAATTCTGAATGCATAAATGAAAGACGGGAAAAAAACAATTTTCTAGAAAAGGAAACTAATATGAAACTACTTCTTTTCGGGAGAAAACTTCCGTTTCATGGTATTCAAATTGTGATAGAAACATTAGAAAATTTCAGGTAATATTGTGCAAAAATATTCACATACATAATTAGAAGGTATACACACTGGCCAATGAATTAGAAACATATGATCAATATTTTATTGAACCACCTTTTGCACGGATAGCTGCTTTGATTCACTTGGGTAAACGAGTCTACATGATTCTGGAGTGCAGTTCAATGGACGTAAAGTCCAGAGAATACCATACATTTGGCTGAGCAGCTTCTTTGATCTTGATGGAAGATTGAGGTTTGATGGAAAAGGGGAGACAAGTGGGATGCGTCTCTTACCATATCTCATACATTTTCTGTGGGGTTAAGATCCTGGTTATGCGGTGGCCAGAGATGGTGTTGGAAGTCAGATTAGTGTTCAACGAGTGAATTTTGAACACTTTTGGCACGATGTATAGTTGTATAATCGTCCATGAAATATCCATCACCATCAAGGTAGAAATGAAACATTGCAAAGTGCATTGCATAACATTGCTTGATCTGCCAGTATATCTGGATCTCTCATGGCTGTTTGTTGACCCTCAGGAAAGTCAGGGCACCACTTCCATGCCAGCAAAACATGCCCCATATTATTATACTCCCACTAGACTCTTGCACAGTGGACAGAAAGGCAAAATAGATTTATGACTTCGTGAGGTTCTCGCCAATGATTGATTGATTGAATAGTAACGTCACACTGTTCAGCTACACGAGGGCTTTTGGCGACGGACCACGAGGTTCTCGCCAAATTCGACGTCTTCCATCAGTGCAAAATAAGGTGAAGCGTGATTCTCATCCGACCACATTATCTTTTTTCAATCCTCAGATGTCCAGCGTCTTCTTTCCCGACACCACCAAATAAATTTTTGCAATTCGGGTGAGAAGAACCTTGGTTGACGATTTGTGTCAGTAAAGCAAGGTAGAGTCCCTGTTCTGCTGTAATATTTGTTGGAGACGCCGCCGATTATATTCTTGGAAAACTGTGCTCGAACTGTAGTTACGTCTTCTGGAGGGGAATTGTGGGTTTTGTTTCAAACTTTTGGAAACCTTTGATATGGCTGCTTTTGAGAACCCAGTGAGATTTGCTGTCTATGAACTAGAGGTCCCTGTTCAATGGGACCCAAGATAAGTCCTTTTTCAAAAGGTAAAAGATTGTCGTTTTCCCCATTTTACTTGATTTATCATGAAAAGCACTCTTACACCTTATTTAAACGTCATAAAAAAGATTTGCATACTTCCTTCCTCCAATGCATACTAATGCAAACCTCAATAGTTTCTAATTCATTGGCCAGTGTGTGTAACGATAAATTGTATTTATGAATATATGTCATAATTAACTTAAATTTTCTGACGGATTTTAATTCATAATAGTCTTGAGCCCTAAAAGATATCGCGTGATAATTAATTTCTAGTTTACCCGCCTGACGGGAAATAGCAATAACCCTATTTCCCCAAAACTGAAACTTAAGCGTTTTTAAATCAAGATGATGCAATCCTGCATCATTCACGTATACGAACCAATCAGAAAACTCTTTACGGAAAATCACATAGCTTTAGTAGCTTCCGGTTGGCCATGACTGTGAGTAGACGACATCTCTGGAGCGAAAAAGTCTGCTTTTGTGAACGACATGTAAACCGCGCGTTTATTTATCTTGCTTTTTATGTTTGTGAATTGGTTTTTTTTTAACTAACAAAATAACTGTGGATTTAAAAGAAGGAAGACTGCTCATCCCTCAACGACTGCAAATAATAAATTGATTTCATCATGCAAAATGTTTTAATTCCAGAGCAAAACACACACACACATCACATTTATTTATTACATTTAGAAATGAGTATAGCAGTTAAATATATAAGATTATTCAATATTTTGTCAGCTAAGAGGAAAAAAAATTAACAACTCTATAGTAAAAGTTAAAAAAAATAACGCCGTGTTGTAACAAAAATTACTGAATTAAATAATGTTTAGTAGTATCAAAAAAAAAAATAATAAATAAATAAAAGAGTACACAGTACAATTCAATTGACAAAAATCGGACAAAAATTTAAATGAAATACTTTTAGCCTACATTGTTTTTTATATATATATAATTATGTATTATCTCCCAAAATTTGAAAGCTCTAAGTTAAAAAAATTCAGAGTTATGATTACTTTTATGTTCGTTTTTGTTCGCATCCCAATGGCAAATGAAAATTTGAAACAGATTTATCTCCGAAAAAATAAATAACTAATTTATCTTCCTTTAAAATGCTAAGGATTTTTTTCTATTGTGCTTAAGGCTTTGAAATTTTTTTAACCTATTGCTAATAGTACATGTCCCAAAAGTTTTTATGTATTTTTGAAGCAATAATTATTTTTTAAAAAATATATAGTTCAATTTAGAATGTACACATTTTTCAAGGAATTTTCAAGAAGCATTCAGAAAAAAAGTTCTATATATATCAGTCATACTAGCAGTTAACCCATACCAATTTCTGTCATACATATCTTGACATACTATTAAATTAAAATTCGTGTGTGTGCGTCAATTATTGTAGGAGGAATGTCATTTTAAAATCCCTTCATAAATTTTAAACTTTTCTTTAAAAACTAAAAGGTTAGTATTTTGTAATATTTTGAGAACAAAATTTGTTTCACGTAATCCATTTACATTGGTTATAAGTGAAAAAAAATTGTAAAAACCATTAAATCAAAGATTTTTGTATAAATTGTACCATGTCTCCATAAGCATTGAAAACATATAGAACAATACAAGTTTAAAACCTTTTGAAAAATCAGTGATTCTAATCGGAGATAAATTCAGTTTTGTTTTTTCCTCGTGCAACAATCCTTAAAAAAGAAAAGAAACCAGATTCATCAATGATTAAAAGTGCTTTTAAAATGGACGAAAAGTAAAGGTATTTGTAATTGCACATTTAAATATTTCAAAATTAATAAAAAATTATTCCGACTTTTTTTCCGGATTCTTAGAAAGAATATTAAATTGGCTTCATTCCAGTAGAAGAGCTCTCGACAATTTCTAAACCAATATTTTATCCAGCAATCAGCAACAAAAATGCAATCAATTATGAAAAGACTACTGATTTTATGTATTTTTCTTTAAACAGTTAGATGAAAAAAGAGATATAATGGTAATCATAAATATTATAAATTTTGCTTAGTGATATTTCAAATGCAAATAAATCTTTTTCTAGGGAAGAAACTTTTGAAAGCATTTTATGAATTTTTAAATCCAAATATTTGTGTGCTTCCTTTTTTACATTTTAAAGATGAACTAAAACTAACAATTGTGAATGGAATATTTTACTGAATTGTTTATATTCCTTAAAAAAATTGTTTGTATCCTGCGTTTCTTTTACAGCGCAATATAAGAGTAAATATTATTTTAAACTATTGAACACATACTTTTTGTTCCGTTTATAACACTAATAAATTGAAAATAAAGTTAGCGTTTCCCTTCTCAACCTTTATGTATGCTGTAACAATGATTAATCAGAATTCATTAAGTAAAACATGTCAAAAATCATTTTTAAAACGGTTAATAAAATGCAAAAGTTATTTCAAACGAGTAATATAAAAAAAAAAAATTTTTAAGTCAATTCCTTCTTAGATCAGCAAAGACATTTTTTTTATTTTAGTTACTTAACTAAATAGTTACAGTTAATATAAATGTGTATATACATATGACAGAATCACAACATTAAGTAGTAATTAGTTTTTATTAATTATCATTAAAGTATCGTATTGTCATATCCAAAACAATCGTGTATATAAAATTTCAGTTCAACTGAATGCTTTAAAACGTGAGAAAAAAATATTTTCAAGATTCGACACAAGTCGCCAAATGGGTCGCTAAGTCACCAAAAATGATGCCAACGTGGCTGTATTTGTAATTCTTTAAATAATTAATTTTAATTAATTAATTTTTATTAAGTATAGTTAAATTATTGTATTGCCATCCAAAATTATCATGTATATAAAATTTCAGCTCAATTGAGCGCTTTAAAATGTATTTTACTAACGAGTGAAAACTCCACCAAGATAAATAAATAAATATAGAGTGTGAGCTAATAGTAGGAATTGAAAAATGCCTTTAAAATTGCTTCACTAATTGGCTTACCTATATTAAAGCATATAAATAAATACATAATTATTAAAAACTGTGACAGTTATCCACTCTATTATCTTGGACTTCTACAAATTTTAATGGTTTATTTTAAAAACTTCCCAACTGAAAAAAAATACTTCGAATAATTCTCTCAGAAAAAAACAATTATCCGGCAAAATTTGGAATATATTCCTTCTTTTTTTCAATGTTTTAATTCAAAATACCATGATTCAAATTCTTCGTATTTATCTTAAACACACCGGCTGAAATTCTATGGAATTATTTTTTTCCAATTTTAAATCACGTGGATTAATTTCGAAGTATAAAAGAATAAACGAAAAGTTTTAATATATAATCCAAAAAATAAAAATATTTTTCAAACACATTTTTTTACGAAGAACTAAACACAGTTGAAAAAATAATTCTGAATGAAAATTTCATAAAAAATTTAAAAACAAGTTCAAATATTTTAGTACTTTGCGTGGAGCATCCTCTTAATATTTACATTAGGTTGTTCGAATTCGACAAATTTAGAATTTTGAGCCATTTAACACAGCAAAGATAAAATCTAAGGAAATATCCACTTCCCAGATTTTCATCGCATGTCTTAATAATTGTGCTGTTTTTTTTTATAACGAGTATAACCTCCAAACTTCCTATCACGCTGAAATGAAGATTTTGATAGATTTAACGTGTATCAGCCCTATAGGGCAGGTCTTCAGTGGAATTCGGATTCTAATGCGTGACTCGATATAAATAACGCAGGCAACGAGATTTTGGTCATTCTAAAAATTCAAATTTGATGACGACCGTACAGACATCTTCAGGCTCAGTGCATTCGCTCTAAGTTACAGAAACTGTCATTTTCTCGCATGATGTCAACAGAGAAACAAGAGTTTTTCTCCGCAAATGTGAGTTTAGTTATTACACTAAATAATGTGAAAATAATATTACTAAAACATTTTTATTATCACTAACATAAATCTAGTGTTCATATCTGGCACTAACAAATTGTTTTTTTCATAAGAAAATAATCACCTATCACAGCGATACTTAACCTGCGACCCACCGAACCTTTTTAAGTGGCCCGGTCATGGCCCATTGCTCTGAGAAATTTACTTATCTAAGAACATTGTATTAAAAACTTGGAGGGAAATTCTTTGTCGAGAAATCAAATATATCAAATTTGCTTTTTGCTGTCGGTATCGTACGGGTACAAATTGAAATTCTTTTTCTATTTGGAACGACTACGGTTAGTGAAGGCAGTAAAATAAAGACAAAAATAAAGAATATAAAAAATAGTAATTAAAAAAAGCAGAACAGGAGTTATAATATTTTGATCAATTTTCTACATTTTCAATTTCCAATGTTATCTTGGTCTTAAAGCTTTTCCATCCCCCCCTTCTCCCCCATTTATCCTCATGTTGCGGCCCGCGTGAAATAGCTGACATATGTATGCGGCCCAGCAAAAAAAAAAAAAAAACCTGCTAATTACCTATAACCAGTGGCGCACACATGAGGGGTGGGGGATCCTGGAGGTCAGTTTTGGATTTTCTGGATTTGATACAGTAGGGTTAGGCACCAAGTTGTTGTTTATGTTCGCCAAGATAGGCGATAATATTACAATCGTGAAGTGCAAATTAAACAAACAAAACAACAACAAAAAAAAGAAGCTTTTTGCATATCTCAGCTGAATAAAAAAAATTTATTACTTTCTGTTGTATTTATTTTATGTTAAAATCTTGCCACCAACTCTCCCTTCGAAATCTAGTTTTATTATGAAATAAAAAAAATAGTGATTATACTGATCGAAGGAATAAATTAAAAGTGGAGTGCGCACTGAGGCATGGCGTAGACAAAACAAAAAGGAATGTTTTGCTTCATCGCTGCTTGGCGCGATTAAGGAATCGCACCAAAAAGCGCTTGGCGCGTTACACTCCTATATCAAATCAGTTAGACCGGTGGAGTTACGTAGTCTGATAATTAGGCTGACGATATGTTATTAATGATTAATTTTATTAATTAATATGCTAATTACTTATTCAATAATTAATTTTTTTCTATGTTTTGTTCCCGAAAATCGACAAAATCAAAAGAAGCATGATACAAGAATTGTGAACGTTCGACCCCGGTGCGACCTTCCTTCCCTCTTAAAAATTCCTGTGTGCGTTACTGCCTATAACCATCTATAAACCAATTTCTAATTTTGCAATTTTAAATACATATTTATAACAGTTAAAATCAAGTTCGCCAAAGAAATACATTGAAAAAACTTCCCATCACATTACATTTTGTGTTGCTTGCTGCAACATTTCAAGATCCAAAATCCTAGTAAAATCAGAAACACAAACTTTTCCACGTTTTTTTTCGCTTAAATCTTACCACGACTAAGTTAAACGCCAAACATCAATTACAATTAGTAGCAGCTACTGCTTTTTATTGAGCGCATGTAAATAATGAGGTGAATTCAGAGAACCATATATTTTGATGCAACTGGATCGAATTGCACTCCCAGCAATACTATCGAACCAGCTCGTCTCAGCATGTAAAACCTGCACGCTAGTCATTAACTCAATGGCTTCGGAGATTTTTTTTTTCCATCCGCCCCTCTTCTACTCAGTTTTACAGATTTGTAAATTACTCCTTGCAGTTTTAAGAGAAAAAAAAAATTGCATCTGTCTCATTTTTTAAGGAGGTAATTAAGCCGTGCAGTCTTCTCTCGTTTTATTTATTTTTTTTTATTGCACCATGAAAAAGAAGTGAAAAATATAAGTTATGTTTCTTGTCTAGTGAAGTCTTGCGGAATTTAAAAATAGCTCTCGAACGTGCGGTGGTTATTGATAACTACGGTTCAATTATAAGGAAGAAACCATGGCATAGTTTGTAAGAGTTTTTTTTTTTTTCTGCAAGAGAAATAAATTTTGCTTTTAGTAATTGATTCAGCCGTAAATAAAAAAGACGTCAGCATTTCAAGCTCAAAAATGCTGAACATGTCAGCATAATTATGCAAATGCAGCATATTCGTTTCATAGCTTTGATAAAAACTGCATCATATATAATCGTCATACCAAATTATATCTACACAAATATAAATAAATTACGGTCCTTACAATTCCCATTGTCATCTGCATATTTCCATTGTATATATTGAAAAGATTTATCAAAATACAAGTTGAATGCCTCTGTACTTTCAGTATTTTAACATTTTAAAGCCGATTATTATTTTTGAATCTGTTGAAATACCATGAATATAAAAAAACCGAGGTAGCCGAGTACTCACAGTCGGCACTACTTCTGTCGAATCGTGAGTACTCCTGGTAAAAAAATTAAAAACACGTCGCGTAGACATTAACAAGTCAAGGCTTCTTCACTTTTTAGTGGTACAGTAGTTTGGAGAGTTGGGTACCAAATCAGAAGTTATCCTAGTCACTTGGCAATGATTCAAATTTAAAAGGTCTGAAGAAAGGAAGATTCGATCTGGGCACCTTCCGTTCCGAACGCGAGTACTTTATCGATCCCGCCAAAACGATCGTCTTCGCGTGATGACTAGTACTGGTTTATATAGATATCACACCACCACAGGTCTATCAACAATAGCGTATGTTGGTTCAAAGTGAGACGTTACAAAATGACTCAACTTGTGAATATCATAGATTTAATTCCGTTCCAGACATTTTATCAATAAGAAATTATAGTTTAAAAAGGCTACGAAATACGCTTTTGTAGCTAATCGAACTAAAAAGTAAAAAATAATTCTTAATTTAAGAATAAAATGATTAACGAGAAAATTGATGTCATTGTGGAGTGAGTGAATATTGACGTCACATTGTTCAGCTACATAAGGGGTTTCGGCGACGGACCACGTAATTTTGAGCCATGGTCAAGTGACGTGGACGACACCTGAGATGGTACCCCCCCTCTCCTAACTACCACACCACACCAAAGGGAGCACGTTTCAGCTCTCGTCAGATTTAACGTGCATCAGCCACTGTACATAGTGGGCCTTGAATGACATCTGGAGTTGAACCCCTGCGAGTTCGTGATCAGGACCATTTGGTTACCGTGACTACTGTGAAGTATCGGAGTAAGATTATTACTCCATAGATCACAATATATGCAGAGAGGAACAAATGCAAGGTAAATCTGTCGGCGTTAAAAGTTATCGTGTTGGTGTGGAAATTTCAAGAATGGGGTGCCAGGTCAGGAGTCGTCTTCATCATTGACCGAGTTCCAAAATTACGAAGTCCATCACTAATATCTCTAATTTAGCTGCAAAATGCTACGTTAATAAACAATCAAGTAAGAAACATTGCCAGGCTACTAGCTTGTAATCATGACCACTCAGTTACCACACCCCAATAAGAAAACATTTTTAAGAGAACATTTGATTGGGACAAAAATAGACGGCCGAAAAACTTTGTAAAACAACTTATTTAAATGGCTATAATAACGAAGGAGTTTGCACTAACTTTAAATTTCAAAATGAGCAAACAAATTCCACAAATGCTTCTCAGGAAGATTTATAAATCCAAAATACTATGTAATTAATATCACGTACTTTCCAATTTAACGGTAATGCAAATGAAACCAGTACACAGTAAAGAGTTTCATTCAACTATTTATACAGAAGTATATAAATATTATACTTTGAACTTCTATTTATTTTATTTGGTTTTTCCTACCGAGTAGCAAATAGGGACAGTTGGCGTTTTCAAACTAGCTTAACCCCACTTATTCGGTCCTAAGTCCGAAATTGCTTTTTGACTTCCTAGGTTCTTTTTTGTATTTATTTTACTCTGATTCGATCTTCATGTCTTTCTTTTGTATTTTGATTAGGTTGTTATGTTCTTTGTTCTTATTATTTGCTATTTCTTATTTTCTGTATAAATGTCCTGTGTGTGTGTGTTCTTTTCACTTATAATGTATTTTTCTTGTATAACATTACAAAATTGCGTTTCTTTTCACTTCATGTATTTTTCCAAGCGCAATTCAAGCATACGATTCCAATACAAACTGTGGCCAAGGCACGAAATAAGAATTCGAGAACAAAACATCTTAGTCCTCCCTTTTGAGTAGGACGGGAAAAAAATAATAATAAATAAACTCACCATACACAAGTTTACACTCATACAAAAAGAAAATGCAGCAAAACAAACAAACAAAAATGGAGAAAAATGTAAAAGAAGGTAGGATACACACAAAAATCGCTTGTATATATGCATCCAACCTCTAACATCCCATAATCCCCTTGGCAAAGGAACAGGGCGAAAAAAAAGGAACCCGTGTTATTTCTTTTTAACGTTCCGCCGCTTAACGTTGTTTATTTCAGACGATAAATTTTTACGCTCGTTTTTGATCGGCCGCGACGTTCGAATATTCCAAACCATCGTCCTTTACTTTGCCGACGTTTCGTAAAGCTTCTGGAAATGAACTCCCGTGCTCCAGACGGGCTTGGATGATAGCGAATGGGATGAAAAAAATACGAAAAGGAAATGGGGAAAGAATCATATCCCGTTCTATGGGATATTGTTTTCCCCGTTTTGAAATGGACAGGACTCTGTTTTTTTCCTTCTCCGGTTTTTTCTTGGTTTACAGAGTCGGCTTATGTGTGTATATTTCTTTTTCTTTCATTACTTTCTTTATATTGTGTAGGCGAAGGTTAGAATGCAAGAAGGATTCCTTCTTTCCGACTACTTCGAAATGGAATATTCGATGCAGTAATCCGTGGGAATATTACATTACCTATTGTTTTTATGTATGAACAACATTGTATAATATAATGGGATAGAACACGATATGGGAATCATGCAAGTTGTCCATTTATCTGCGACTTTGCATTTTATGTATGAATTCATTTTGCTTAGCCTTTGTTTCGTACGTATTTTGCTATATGTGATGGAAAAGAGCATTTAAATTTTAAGAGAGTTTCAAATGGAAATTTCCGGGTGTTCATTTTCAATTTATAAAAAAAATAATGAAAAAAAATATTTTATTTAAAATATCTTTAGATTAGGTTTTGTTTTACGAACAGAACACAAATCGTGAAGCAAAGTTAAAAAAAAATTCGGTTTTACGTGTTTTTTTTGTCTTTTTTTGGTATTTACGCATATAACCACCGACCCATTTCGCTAAGCCAAAACTCACCGCCAAATTAAGAAACGTCGCCAAATGCTGCCATCCTTTCCGTACATGCGTGAGAACTAATATCCACGCACAGAGGCGCATACAAAAATTTTTTCAAG
>BMAV01027343.1:0-33223 GCA_019973955.1 Trichonephila inaurata madagascariensis
CTGCCTTCAACTTTTGTAATCAATCCCCAAAGCATGCATGACGGTTGGTGAATGTAATTTCTAAAACTGTTTTAACACTGGAATCACTTAAGTATGCTGATAATGAACATTTTATGTTTCCGGTAATGTGTTATTTCTTCTGTTTGTACCTCAACGCGCCACTTTCACCCATATATTTCTTGCAAGAATTCTTTGTTTTAAAGAACTCAACATCCCCCAAGGTTTGTCCCATGATTTTAGAATCACCATGTACTTGAATTTTCAAATTATTATTAAAATAGGTAAATACGATCTAAGTGAGATTTCTCAGGAAGACATTCAGTGAAAGATCATGCTGATGTATCTGCAAATACTTCGAGGTCCAATGACTCAAATGAACGGATTTAAGTTCATTTGTGACTTTAAGGGAACTACAATTCAGCCTCTCATAACATGCGCCCCATGGGATGTATAATTACTTTTTCATAAGTTACTTTTAGTCGAATTTCTACTTTATTTTTGTTTTCTTTTTTTTCCCCTCATTTCTTACTAGTATTTTTCATTGTTAATTTGTTAATTTATGAATTCTTTCTTTTCCTTTATTTTATCACGTTTACTTCAAAAAATTTCAATTCCCTGCATTTTGAGATTTTGCTTTTAATAGTTCAATTTTTTTTTTATTTATTGTTTATAATGCTCTTCTCCACACGCGTGAATTCTTAATTAAAAAGTATGATGTATATTTACGTTTAAAAAATATTTAGTGAAGTTTCGTTGATACCTGTGAAGTTCTGAAATGAAATCTCTTGAAATTATTTAAGGTATGTGACTATCCAAAATTCGCCGTTTTGGTGAAAATTTTCGAAACTTCTTTTACGCTTTTGTTTTATAGCCCATACATTTAAGTTTACCAAAAAAAAGACTTTTCTCGGTCTTTCTGCTAACATAACTCCTATGTTTTTTGACGGCCACGATTAAGGGAAAAACCCAACCCAATCCCAAAGAAGAAAAACAAAGATATTATGCAAATGAGATATACTATAAAAGGATAGAAGCTTTGATGATAAGATATAGCGCCAAAAGCTTAGAAAAGTTTATGTGGAATCATTCGTCGTTTGCGGCTATGTGGATAGCTTAGTGTAGCTTGCAGATCAAGAGTTAGCAGTCCGATAGTTTAAAAAATAGAAACCAATATAAAAAGTTGGGAAACATCATATAAAGTTTATAATATCATTCTTTAGGTAAAAAGGGAAGGGGAAACTGAAAAAGGTAAATTTGATATAAGTAATTAGATGTAAATTATTAATGAAATTGAGAAAAAGGGCTAGTTGCGTGATCGACTTAAATACACGGTTTAATTTGGGTGTTAATCTCACTTTTAATTTAAAAATTTTCAAAAAATTTAAAAAATATAATTTTTTAATAAAAATTGTATTAAGAACTACTTTCTCATCATTTTGATAATCCCAACCTCAGCTTACGGGAACCGGCAAATTCATCACAGGATGGCTATGTCCAAACTTAACTTTGTTTCTAGGATATTTAGAAACAAAGAACATAATTACTCAACCGAAAAGGGAATTTACAAAACCGGGAAACGATCTCTAACAAAAAATTTTTTAAAATATTGAATTGAAGTTTTCAGAACATGTTTTATTTTATTTTACCTTTTTATAAATCAAAATATAAATTTTTTACATATATATATATATATATATATATATATATATATATTTTTTGTGTGTGTGTGTGTGTGTGTGTATTTTTTTTTTTTTTTATAAAAAAAATCATTAATTTCTTAAAAAATCGAGTTTTTGCATAAAATATGGCACATTTAAAAAAAAAAAAATTAAAAGTATTACAAATCTTTTAATTCCTATTCCTAACAAATATAAAGATGTTGTTTATGTACTGTATAAATATTATTTGAATACATTTATTAGAATTTTGTGTAAAAAAAACGTAACTAATTTTTCCAAAAAATTTCGCTCAAAACGACATTTATTTATAAAACTCTCCAGAGAATAGCAAAAGATTGTTCGAACTACTTTAAACATGATGCTAAAGAGATCCTGAACAATACATATGTTGAGTTTAAAAAATGTACAATTAGTAGAAAAATTTTTATACTGTATTAAAATCTAAAAGTACATTTTCTGAGAAACTATGCTTTTTAATTTTTTGCTCCACTATAAAGTTCACTATAGGATTTCTTTTTAAGAAACTTAATTGAGAGAGAGAAATTTTCAGAAAATGTTTTATTTAGTTTTATCTCCTGTCTAGACTATTATCTAATCTCTGCGTATATATTTATGTATTTTATCGCACTGTTTGTGAGAAAATATCATTAGCCTTTTGTAAAAAATTGACATATTTCAAGCACTCAAAAGTGTTACAAAACTTCTAGCTTCTAAGCAAAGATAAAGATGTACTATTTATATGTGCCATATAAATACTACTCGAATATATTAATTAGAATTTTCGATACAAGGCCTACCATAATTGCAATTTTTCACTAAAATTTCACTCTAAATTCCCAATCTATCCATTTTTTTTTTTTTAATATTCGGGAAATTTTATTTGAATTCCTAGTTTTATGCCTCATTTCAAATAAAAAGTGTTTATTTAGTTGACAATTTAGACATTTAAAAATGTGTTCCGAAAGTAGTCACATATCTCAAAATTTCAATGGGTGAAAAATTCTTTTGCACTAGCATGTTCAAATAAATTTTAATTGATCTTGGAATACAAGAAATCTTTTTTAATTTTTCTTTTCTTACCTAATCGACAGTAAAATCAGACCAAAACTCTCAAAATCAATCGTGGAAGGAATATGGGTGCAATATTATGTCGTTTTTGACCGCAGCTTTGAGCAACGTGCAAATGAAACACTACGACTTCACTCCTAGAAAGTGACCAGGAATTTCGTATAGACTCCATGTTTTGCTCGTAATTATTAGTGCGCACATTGAAATGGTGCAATAAAATATTTTAAACATACTTTGCTATTTTTTCTTTAGGCAATATAAATGCCATCTTTGCTGTTTATTTTTGATTATACTTAATAAATTGTAATCAGACTTTTCATACACTCGGTGTGACACATTCATACATTACCATGCTAAATAAGTTTCAAAACTATATGTATATATATATATATGACACATTTTAACGACTCAGAGACGACAGCTATGAACTTTAAACTCTTTATTGAATGTACGGGGTTTCGCTCGTAGGAAGAGCACTGAAGCCACGTGTTACAATACTTTTTAAGGAGAAAGAAGAACCCCGACTTAGGGGAACAAAGATATTTATATGGGGAAAATCGGAAGACATACAGAAGAGTGAAATTCCCCAAAAGACATACTTTATGGGACCCTCTAGGATTCTATTGATTCTGTCCCCCTAAACAGAGGTGGTACCAAGTCTATAGGGAAGGATTAGTGTCTGGAGGGGAACAGCTGACGAAATCTTTGATCTTGCATCATCCAAGTTTTCGGTTAAAGCTTACTTAATATATATCTATTTTTATATTACATATATATATAAATTGCTTAAATACATTCTTATACATGTAAGGTAGGCACATGCATGGTGCTCTAATATTGGATTCTATATTACCTTGCAGTACTGCATTCCTGGACTGGTATAAAGCTGTTTACATAGTTAATCACTCAGCTCTAGTCAAATCATGCTGGTAGATGCTTAAACCATTTCTATTAGAAAAATTAAGAAGCAGAGTAAGTGACTTCAGCACATATAAGTATAATGGTCTCTTTATACTCTCATATATATATATATATATATATATATATATATATATATATATATATATATATATATATATATGTAATGCTCTCCGTCGATTTCTTCTTGATTATTAAATATTATGTTCATGTTGTAGTTCTGGCATGCTTGAGGAGAATTTTGACTTGTTACTTTTTTATTATTTCTTCATTAGGACATTGCAAAAGTTCACATAAAACCTAATATCTAAAAACACAAAAGCAAACAGGTGGAAGCAAGCAGCGACATTTCACAAGACGATGACAAAGAAAGGATGAACACAAAATAAATTTCGCTTTTATACCGGCTGTGAAGATCGCGTGACTCCTTTCTGACAGGAGATATGATTGGTTAAAACTGGTGGGAGCGAGGATTCAGATGTAATGTTACTATTCGATTACGATTAAGATTAACGCGTTACTCATGAAATACAGAATTAAAAGTTATTTAAAGAATATAATTTAAAAGGGTACTAGAGAGAATTATTACATATATATATATATATATATATATATATATATATATATATATGTTAAATACAGGTCATTCTTAATCTTAAACAATATTTGCGCGATTAAGTATATTTTTCTCTTCAATAAATCTTTCATAATACTCGTAATATGTTGAAATGAATAATATGTGTGTTTTTTTTTTTTTCTGTGATTTTAAAACAACTTATTCAAAAAGTAATAAGTTGTAATAAGTAACCTTGTCGTATAATAATTTCATGATAAAATTACAAATTTTTTTAATGTCTATGATACAAAATGATATCATTTATGAGATTAATGATTTTTATGAAATAAATACGTTACAAAATAAATTGTGACTCTTAAACTTACATAAAGATAGTGTATAAGCATTAAAGTCTTTTTTTAAATAAAATGTATAAATATACTAAATATTCATTTGAAAAATATGTCTTGTTCTTGTGTTTTTGATTACAAATAATAAAAAGGTGGAGGTGATATTTAAATAGTTTACAGGAGGCTTCATTAGAAACTGTAAGTAAATATATCTGCATTTTGGCGATTGGGTTGTTGCAAAAATACTTGTAGCAAAATAATTGTCCCTAAAATAGGTATCTTTTTATTTAGCCCAAAGTGAAAACAAATTTTTGTAAGGGGGCAGTGTTCGATTTCTAAAATTATTTTGAAGCTTATCATTAATTAATGTCATATTTGCTTAAACGTTTCTTTAGAGTCCCATACTAAAAAATGTACTCGCTTGTACTTCTTCAGTGATAGGTATTCGGGATTAAAATCATACTCATTTTTGAAAAACACTGATTAAGATAAATATTTATATCTTTTGAAATCCTGACGGAAAAAAAGAGTTAATTTTTACATAAATTTTATGTGACCTCCAAACAAGTTCATCAAATCAACAGCCAGAATTTTCTCAGGAAAGATCCTCCAATAAAATTCCAAGGAAAACGTAATGCACTCTAGTCTTCAGACAATTTTAAGGGTTTACTTTTGATTAGATAAAACGATTCAAAATTTAATCGATGAAAGAAGTAAAATACATGCTAACATAATAGATTAACAGTTCTTAAAATCTAGCCAACAATATTCGTCTTTGGAAAAAATTTGGAACATTACTTGGAACTTTATATATGTTTGGAAATGTGTATGTGTGTATGTTACATATGTTTGGGAATGTGTATGTGTGTATGTTACATATGTTTGGGAATGTGTATGTGTGTATGTTACATATGTTTGGGAATGTGTATGTATGTATGATTACGAGAAAAATATGGTAAACGGTAATCAATGAAAGATGATGCAAGATGGCTCATAGAATGGGGCTTCGACTCATTTCCGTGTTCTTATACGTGATTATCTGCATATGGTATACTCCGACAGCTGGATCGGCAGAGACATCTTAAGGCATAGGCCAACTGGACCCGGTTCCAGGTCCTCGACTACAATGGGAGCCTCGTCTCGTTCTCAACTTAACCTTAATAAGATGCTGATTTGAGTAATTTCAACGATCAAATGATTTTTCCTGTTATATTTGGGAAACCGCCCCCTTAGGTGACCGTTTCTTTTATTATCCGCGTGAGCTAGAGGTGTAGAGTTTACCAAAGGAATAGACATTTTTAAATTCTTAATATGACTTTATTAAGAATGTAACTTAAGCGTTTAACAATTTAGATGATTATAGTTAAGAAAGAATCTACGACGAACAAACACACAATAATAGTTATACCGAATCGCGTAACTTGGACCACTATCAATATCTAATCCGCCTAATATCACTTCTAATAATATTACAAGTGCTAATATCAAATAGTCAATCCTACCTTAATCCAATCTTAGCTTCAATGTTATGAAGAGGTGTCTGGTCGCGCGTGCAATGGTATGCACCTTGACTTAATGGCTTAATTTTCAAGGTAACTTCAATTGGCTGTCAATTCACGCTTGTATCACTTTCGTACATAAAATTCCCCAAATTGCCATCCGACTTACTGAAACTTCTGTTATTTAAAAGCTATCTTATTTGCATTCCCTCTTCCCGTTTTGCTTCTTGGTTTTCGGTTGGAAAAAAGTTGCCATTAATCTTGACCCCCAAAGAACCCAGAGGTCATATTAAAGAAAAGACGCGTGAGCCCTTCACATATTCTCCGAAAATATTTGAAAATTCGGAAGGTACGCCAATTGGCTATATATGATGACCGTCGATTATGTATAGGCCTACGCCTACCACATACACTATCATTACTCATTCAGTCAAAAGGCGGAAGTCTGTCCAACTGGTTTGTGTACATTTGTGTAAATCAGGCACATTTATTTGTTTCGGGTTATTGTTTGTTTGAGTATTTGACAACGCACTCTACGTATTGTTTAATTTTAAGGCTCATAGGTGGGGCCTATGTTTATGTAGGGGCCTACATTTGTGTAGGTGCCCAGGGCTTCAAAAAGTCTTAAGATGTCCCTGTGAATCGGACATGAGGGTCCATTTCTATGACCACCCGACAATCTCAAGGAATTAGCGTATCGAGACGTAATGGCTACACAAACGCATGCTGCTTGTACTGCTGGTGGACACCAAGCTGCTGCAACCTGTGCACTCATTCATTTCATGGCGCAATAAGGCCTGCCTCGATATGCACTTTGAGCTTCTGCCTTTTTAATTATTTTCAAATACTGCTGCCGAGGTGTTTCTTCCTTGCACCAGCATGCTTTGTTTTTCGTATTTTTCTCTTAAACTATGGATCACATACAAGGACAATTCTTTGAGATTTTTATGTATTTCCAACGAGGAATCTCTATATGTGCAGAATAGAGGGTCTATTTTTGGCACATCCTGTATAATTAACAATGTGTTAAATTTTTATGAAACTATTTGTCAATTTTCAGGCGTTTTTTTTTTTTTCATTCTAAAGAGGAAGAACTACTTAATCACTTCCCCCTTTCTATATTACCTGTCGAGTACGGAGGAGACCTAAAAGAAAAAATCGAAAAAGACTGGTTAAGGAAAGCCAATAAAGAACACGAGATTTATGGTGCGACAGGGCAACCGAATTATTTCTGAAATGGAATCTTTTAGGTGCAAACTCTGGGTAAGGATGTTCCCCTTAAAATTGTGCTTTATATATGTATATTTTTAAATTTAATATTAAAAGCCTGCAATTTTCTTGAAGTATATGTTATTTTACAATCATGCAAATATCCAAATAATTGACTAAAATTCCTATTTCCAAAAGGAGAATTAAAAACACCATTTTTTTTATTTATTGTCTTAAATTTTTTACATATTTCCTTCTGTTATATAGTTTAATATTTTGCTATTATTTAATACTTTTCTTTTTATTACTTTTTGTTATATTCGGCTCGGTGGCTTAGAGGTAGCGTGCCCTTTTCTTAAGCTCAAGGTTTCGGGTTGCGAAGTAATAGGCACGAATACCATCTGATTTTGCGACATGTAAAAAATCATTTGAGTATAAATTTGACTCTGGTACTCTCGCGAAAATAAAATCCTAGAAATATTTAAAATCCAACGAGTGCTTTAATTTAATAAATTCAGGCGTCAAAAAGTTAGTATCGGGAGCCGCTAATAGATGAGTGATCAATGAAATAGTTCTCACACTTGGCGATTTGCCGTGTATGCAATGGCTACACTTCCAAAAATGTAGGCCATTTGAAAGAGAAAAAAAATGTTCTATTATTACTATTAACCACATTCGAAATTTCTTGAAATGAAACACTCGGGTTTTATTAAGAATCGTGCTGCACTTCTACGAGCATTCGATAAATACTATTTCTTAAATATAACAACTACTTTTTTATCAATAAATTATTAATGATAAAAAAAAATTATACACTGCTGTGGCCACCGTAAATGCAACACCAAGAAAGACAAGAGATAGCACAACAAAATTTATTTTGTAGATAGCATGTTGACCAAGTATCAAATGATTAAATTTATAGACTTCTGAGAAGTGTGGTTCCTGCCAGAATTAGTAGCCAGAGTAGCCACCATTGTTTTAGATCACCGCTGTCACACGCCTCGGCATTGATTCAAAGAGACTTTGGATGTGTTCTTGGGGTACAGCAGACCAAGCAACTTCTGCACGTTGTCCAAATTGATCTGGTGTGGCAGCGGGGGTTGTAATCTGGGTCAATCGTTGAGCAACCATAGACCACATGTTTTCTATCAGCGAAAGATCTGGAGAGCGAGCCGGCCAGGGAAGCAATTCAATCTGATGATTGACGAAGAACCTTTGCACAATGCGTGCCACGTGTGGTCACGCATTATCCTGTTGAAATATGGCTGTGGCCAAGCCCTGAAGGTAAGGAAGGACAAATGGCTCCAACACCTCGGAGATGTAGCGCTGGCTGCTTAAAGTACTGGCAATCCGTATTAGAGGAGTGCGAGAGTGATATCCAATACCGACCCATACCATAATATCCGGTGCAGGACCAGTGTGCTGGTGCATGAAGCGGCTGTTCAGCATCCTCTCTCCACGGTGTCTCCAAACTGGAACCCGAACATCGTGGTGTTGCAGACACATGCGTGACTTGTCAGTAGAGACAACTTCATTCCGTTCTGCCGCCCACATCTTTCTTTCATCGCACCATGGGCGGCGGAGATGTCTGTGGTTCTGAGTCAAGGGCAGACCAAGCAATAGACGTTTTGCGGACAGACCACTCTGCTGTAAACCGTGTCGAATGATGCGTTACAGACTCAATGTGCTAGGCTATTGTTCGTGATATGATTGAGCGATCCGTCACTGCCATGCGCACAATTTGCTGTCCTCACGAGAAGTGGTGCACTGAAGTGGATCCGTCGTACCCTACTGCATCCAACGGGCACATATCCTCATTACAGTTGTATGGTTTCATCCAACAAAACTACCGATTTCCCTGAAAGATAATCCACAATCTCGGTAGGCCACTATCCTTCCTCTGTCGAACTCGGATCAATAGCTGATCGTTGTTTTCTACGAGACATAACTAATCATTTTTTGAAAAAACCACAAGAAAAACACAATTGCCGTACTTGAAATCGTCGAAATCTCCAAGCCTTAAATAGCGCTTTGAGGTTGTCTACAGGCACGCGTGATGTGTGACTGCTCTGAAATTCTAATCATTTGCATACCTCACCTCCGCTAATGCATGTTGTAAATTTCATGTCATTTGCATGCTTCCTTCAGGGTGTTGCATTTACGGTGACCAGCAAAGTAATTAATTAAATAAGGTTTTTTTTATTCCAGTTACGGGCAATTGAAGAATAATATTTCTCAAATAAAACGAATACTTTTGCATCAATAAATTCATAATGATTAAAACATTTAATTATAATTGTGAGGGATTAGACCATCTCTCTTGCTCGCCTAGATGTGTGGGAGGAAAGGAAGGAATACCAGACATATTCAAAATCAACTTATTTATTGATCAAACAATTTACCAACTTAATTCAAATATTTTCAAGAAGAAAATGTCTCAATGAAATCTGTACACGTGGAACAACAACGAGGTGCATGCATTATAAGAAGACTACAAATACCAATCACTTTATTTTAGGATCAATTCAATTATCCCAATTAACGTTAATTTAACTTTAGTGACCAATAGTCACTTTAAATCTTTCATCTATTAAATATTTGAAATATTCTATATATTGGATTGATACCTGATTATTAGCTATCTCACCTGACTTCTGGCTTTCTCTCTCTCCTCCTCCTTATTGCTAGCTAGAAAACCTCGAATATATATATAGTAGACTTGATTTAAATATCACGGTTTCTTCTTCAAAAGGGTGGGTTGTGAATAAACACGAATTGATAGCCCAAAGATTTCCCAAGAGGATTAGAGGAAGGTACGCGAATAAATCCGTCACATAATTAATTAAATACCATTATTTTTTTATTTTGCCGAAATATATTAACTTGCATTTGAGATGGCGTTTATAAGATATGTACATACGAAAAGATCGCATCTGGGACTTGACTTTAATAAAATGACAGGAGGATACCGAAGGTTTATTGAAATTGGTTTTCAAGTTCTTAAAGGGAAGTTCTGAAATTACGGGTTCATGACGTGAACTATGTTTATGTAAGTGTACAAATATTAATTTATAACTTACAATTTAATTTCAAGAAAATAAGGTTATATTTTCAAGCACTAAGATTCAGAAATGGTTCTTAAGTCATTATTAATATTCCTAAAATAAGGCATTTATAGTTAATTTTTTTATCAAACGCAGATAGGTTAAAAATAGGTAATGAGTGCTAATTTTGTCGATGTTATACATCCTTAAATTATATTAAGCCCTGATTAGGTAAAAATTGTTTACAGATTGATATTTAGAAATAATAAGAAAAAGTAATTTATATGTAGGAATTAAATAAAAGAAACTTTTTTTACAAATGTAGAGATTTATATATATATATATATTTTAATTTTTTATTTATTTATTTGTTGTTTTCTATATTTCTTTTAAGAATATTTGCAACAAAACTGGGTTTTTTTTCGATTTGTTTTATCTTCTCCATTTATTTTTTGTTTGTTTTTTTCCCTTGGGGTGTTGTGTGTGTTTGAAAAGTAAACGCAGATGAATAAAAAAGTTTTCTGTACATAGCAACTCAGACATTTATTTAAAATTTGGGTTTAACTACGATATTTAAAAGCTCACATTGCAAATTTCATTTTGGTCATGAGTTTATAGGAATATTTATAACTTTTTCTTCTTTTTAAGGACTACAACCTGTATCAGACCAAGGCTACCTCGCAAAATGTCCTTTATCTGTCCCTGTTACGCGGAACATCTCTCCATCGGTTTAATGGAGAGATGTTCATTATCCTTGTTCATTAATGGAGAGATGTTCATTCATTTCCAATTATCCTTAAGTCATTTTCAACTTTATCTAGCCACCTAGTTACAGGTTTCCTTTCTTTCGCTTTCCATCTATTTTTTAAAAAGTTTTCCTTTTAGTTGGAAATACGCAATCATATCAAAATAATTGACTTAACTATCTAACCAGGATGTTTTGGCTTTTTTTTTTACAATGTTGGGTTCGGCATAGTTTTCATAAATTTTATAATTGTATAAAATTCTCCAGACGTTGTTACGTTTTATCAGCCCAAAGATCTCCTTTAAGATTTTACTTTCGAAGATCAACAACATGTCCATTTCTCCTTTGCTGAGAAACCAGCATTCACTTCTGTTGAGGAAAATAGCGTTACCAATCATTTTAAAGATGTTTCAGGTTTTTAAAGAGATAAATTTTGATTTTAATAGTGTTTAAAAAGCAATAGAAAAATCATTTTGTCACACATGGCTTATTTCTTTCAATTTTTATACCGTTGCTGCTTGAAATCATCCTTTATAAACAATTAATTTAGTTAAAAGTCTCAGAGTATACTTATTTATCTTTAGGAGGGATATATCCTCAGTTTCATTTGATACGATTATAAATGTAGTTTTACCCTCATTGAAAAACCCCCAAAGCAAGCATTTCGAAAAAAATAAAAATCATATAATATTATCAAATAAAATTTCGAAAAAGTTGCTTTTTTTCTGTAATCCTGTGTAATCACGATGTTTTATTTCATAAAAAAAAATCGTACTATAATATCGGATGAATATATTATAAATTAGAATTCAAGCAGCGAATGTGTGCATGTTGCTTTGTTTAATTTTTTTCGGTGTTGAAATTTATTTGATCATAAAATTATGATTTTTATACTTGCATTTTACTTTTTTTGAATTTAATCAGTTTGGTTTTGTTTCAGTAACCTTACCCAATAAATAGTTCTAACACTTTTGTTCCAGTGGTTATGACCATGACGAAGATCTCTCTTGACAAAAGCATATCACAGATTAATGAAAAACTTTGTGTATATAATATTGGGATATATATATTTTGTTCTCTCAGTATACTAAAATAAAAAGGTTTTACTTTCCGAAATGCTTCAAAAGATATTTTATGATATGGTTACATAAAAGTAAAAGAATACAAAAAATTCTTACATAAAAAAAGATATTAGATTATGAATCGTAAAAAAAGATCATGAACGAGTAGAAATGACTCCGGAAATATTCCTTATTTAATGAAACATTAGAGTCTGAAATTCAATATATATATATATATATATATATATATATATAGATTACGGACAACATAAAAAGGAAAAATTCCTCATCGCGCGAAAATTTAAATTATACTGCTCGTTGAAAGTTCCTACTACAAAGATTTACATGCCGTTAAATCTTATAATGTCTTAAGAGCTACACGCAGGGGAATTTTTGGATTAAATAATAATAATCAAACAATAAAAATACTCTAATGATTTCTTTCGATTTGGATAAATCACATGCTTTCATTATAATGAATTTCTTCTTAACTTATTTCACTAAAATCATACCAAGCGAAAGACTGAGAGAATTCCACTACCCGTTTGAGAACAGATTTTGTGTATCAGTTTCAGATGATAACTCTACACCAGTGTTTCTCAAACTGTGGAGCGCGCCTCCCTAGGGGGCGTGATAATCCTAAGAGGGGGGTGCGAGCATATCGAAAAGTCGAAAATAAAAGATAATTTTAAAAAATATAAATTTACTAAAAGGAAATAAAAGAAAATACCTTTTGACATAGTAAATAAAATACATATTTACACTGGTATAATATACTTATAAATATATCTGTACTGCACAATATATTTCATCATTAATTCATCAATACTAAGTTAACCCGCGATCACTCGCGCGGGTTGTTCTGTACACCCCAGCAACAAGAAAAGCCTCCTACAATTCTAAAGGGAATGCGCTGAGCCACGATTTTTTATGTAGCTGCCCATTTTAGGTCATCGAACCTTCAGGCCTGCTGTAATCAATCTCGCTAGGAGGATTAAAATGTAACAACCTATAAAAGTTTATTTGGGGTGCTGAGAACACCCCACGAGTGATTGAGTTATATTTTCGTACTCGAAGCATCTACGGAAGAGTACGTTTTACCCTTTCCGTTTACTATTTTTTTTTAAATATATTAACATGCATGAAAATTTTATTTAAAATTTCAATAAATGTGGTATGAACATAATATAATTATATAAAAAAATTGTAGAATATAATTTTTTTTAAAAAAATTTTCTAAACATTTTCCAGAAATTATGACAAAAACTCCATGGGAAAGGGAGAAATAGCGACTTCGTCAGACACTGTATCAACAGATTGTCAAGATGAACTAAGTGAATTCGATGACTGCGTAATTTTGTAACTAAAGTTGGAGAGATGAAATATGAAATTGTAATTTTTTATAATACAGGTGATGTTGATACCACGGATGAAATGTGCAGTATATTATATGTACCGCAGATATGTAACCTTTGGCCATTGAGAATATTTTATCATCTACTTAATACTGCAGGAATTAATGCTTCCTTTGTCTATCATTCGGTTCTTCCTGAAAATAAATGAGACGTTCAATATTATTAGAGGAGATTAGAATGGATCTTGTGCAGCCACAATGGGATATGAGATCGGATCTCCCAAACCTTAACAAAACACTCAAAAGAAGCTTTACCGACACAGAATATATTAAAAACAGCATTAATCCACCAAAAAAGGGGCGTTGCACTGTTTCTCCATGGGTAAAAGATGTAAAAATTATTTGTTTTTGTCTTTAATATAAGAAAAATATGTGCTTAAAGCATATGAATACAGTCTGCTCTGAATGTTTGAAACATGATTAAAATATTATTTTTCTACTTTTTATACTATTCTTATCATTAATTATAAAGTATATTTATTACTGGTATATACGTTTTACTTGTGGTTTATGAAACAATGTAAAATTGTATACTTCAAAATGAAAATTTTGTAGGTTTAGTTTCAATTTATGCTAGTCTCATTTGAATGCAATAAATTTAACAATTTTGTTTGTATAGTACAAAAAACATCTTATACTTCATAAATATATATCATAATTGACTTAAAAAATTTTTCATATTTAAATACACGTGTTAAGAGTTTCGGGTGTTCTCTACACCCCGCGAGTAACGACGGTAGAAAAACAAGCGCGAGTGACGGTGGGTTAATATAAGCTAATTTACCCCATGCGCTTGACATATACAAAATTATATTCAAAATTTAATACTTATTTTGATAATTTGTACGATTTATATTTAACCCTCCGAGTGGTCTGCACGTAAAATCCCGTCATTCCAGAGATGCTTTTTCTGCCTTCAAGCAAGATTCCCAAAAGCGGCCGAGCCGCATTCTTAAAAATACGGCTCAACCGCTTTTGAGAACTCCACCTGACGGCAAAAAAATACGTGCGGTGCATTTTCGAAGCATCTCCAGAATGGCAGGACTTTACGTGCAGACCGTTTAGAGGGTTAAAGTCGTATTGTAGCTTTAACGTCAAAGTACATTATTGTTGAATTTGTGGCGGTGTTATATCTATATCAGGAATGGCGAACCTTTATTAGACGTGGGTCAAATTTTTTTCATGTTTTTTTTTAGTGCTAGCTCGTGGGTCAAAAATTTTTTTTAACTGAGTACTTTTAAAACTAAACATCTTTAAAATTCAATTGACTTAATGGGTATAAATGGACATGGTTTGACTATTTAAAAGTTTTTAGTGGAGTTAAAAGTTCTTAAGCGTTTGGTGCAAATTGCAGTAAGTATTTGAATGAACAAGGAGTAAGGAAAATTACATACAATATATATTATGAAATATTATTTATTAGTTTATATATGTATAACAAAATTGATTATAAAGCATTTAATGAGAAATCTGTTGCTGTTTATTTTCAGATAGTTTTTTTTTAATTAGATTCATATTTTGTATTCATTAATTTAACGCATTTCGCTGTCAATTCCCTGTCAAATCTATTTTTATTAGAAGATTTTACAAAGCTCATTGGAGAAAACAACTTTTCACACGAATATGTGAACCCAAACATCATTAAAAGAGCTTTAACTAGTTTTTTCATTGATATAAAATTATTTAGTAAAGAATCCCATTCATGTGTTTAATATGATGTTTTCGATTTTTACTGTGGGATCAATATTATCTGCTCTTACTTTCATACAGTGTTCCTTCTTCTTCAGAAATCAAGTCTTCAAATTTTGTTTTCCTCTCTACGTTGCTTCGAAATTCAATAAATTCCATTTCTAAATTATCGATACTTAACCACATAAATTCGGTTAACACCATTATTTCGAATTCTGTTTTGTATAGATATAAAATAAAGTGAAATTTATTTTCCAAACTTTTAAATTGGTTGAATCCCTTCTCAAAAGCTTGTTTTATTTCTTTTTTATTTTTTCAATTGCATTTTCTTGAATATCAACGGAGTTTTCAAAAATTATTGTGTTTTGAAAATGATTTTGTAATTGAGAAAAATATTTCATTATTTTCATTTCCAAATCCTTAGTAAAGATGTCAAGTTTCGTCATAAATATTTTAATATTTTCAAACATCGTTAAAACAATTAGTTCTCATATCCTTGAAGTTTTTTATTCAGTTCATTAAAATGCTGAGTGATGTCGCATAAAAATATTACATCATTTAACCGATGTATACGGGATAATTCATTAAAACTATTGTCTTTTTCAATTAAAAAAAAGAGCTTTTCTTCAAGTAACGTTACAAAGCGATCAAGGACTTGACGGAAAGTAAGTCATCGCACGTTGTTTTATGTCAAAATCCCTGAATATTGACACTCAATTTCCTTTAAGAATTGTGCAAACTGCCATTTATAAAGAGCTTTTGCGTTTATAAAGTTGTTTATTTTAATTACAATGACATTATATACTCTGGAAAATGTTTTTTAAACCAAGCTTCGCACATAAAACTTGCTGGGGTATTATACAATGAAATTCAATCAGAGAATGTGAAATGTTTTGCTTAAGATATATATATATACTGAATAAATCCAATGTTTTTCTCTACCATACTAGGTGTACCTTCGGTTGTTACAGAAACTATTTTCTGAAGGTCAATATCTATTTCTTAAAATTAAATAAATTCTTTTAAAATATCAAGATCGGTACATTTCCTTTCAACGTTATTAGTTTTATTAACCCTTCTTTCATTGTATTTCCATACTTATACCGAGCAAAAACTGCTAATTGTACATAACCATTTACATCATTATTTTCATCTAAGACAATTGAATACATTTCTGCGTAAATTAAGTCGTTATGTCTTTGCGAAAAAATAATTTTTTATAATTCTATTACTTGATTTTTAATTATATTGTGACTTATAAATAACTCAGTCATACACTTTATATAATCAAGTCTTTTTCTTTAAAATCAGCAGACAATGTAGGACTGCATTCTAGAAACACTTTTTTTACTAATTTTCTTTCTGAAAAGGTTTCCCACAGCGAGAAATGTAATGGGTAACTTGAAAACTAGGAGCTCTTGTGTTATTTTTTGGAACCAAAAAACTTTTTAAAACACTGCTTTGAGAAAAATTCTCTTTTTTTCTTTTATAAAAAATCTGCGTTTCTTTTTTCATTTGTTGATATGCCGAGATTAGAATGCAACGTTCCAAAATGTTTTTTTATATTATATGCATGTGAAGTCACTTTTAATTACACATATAATCATTTTATCCCTTTCAATCGCACCATATTTCTTAAACCATTCAGCTTGATATGGCCTGGAACTTATGTGGCCTGTTTTTAATTTTTTAACCGCCGATATAGTACAGGGTTACAATTAATAATATTTATATTTAGAACACAAACATTTGAGAAGAAATTTTGAATTAACATGCCTAATATACATATACATCAATATACATCACTTTTGCTTTATTTCAAATACTACATACTTTCGTATACACTTTTTGCCATTTGCGTATCTTTTGAACTGTAATGATCATGCTGAAGGTTATAGACAGCATTTAAATTTTTTTTGTGCCAATGCAGTGCTTGAAAAAATACAAATAGAATATAAATAATCCACACAAATTAGAAAATCTAAATAAGCCCGCTTAAACAAGTGGTTGCCTAGCTATCATGTGTCAGTTAAAAAGCTTGCGTGGGTCAATGTCTGACCCACGGGTCATAGGTTCGCCGTCACTGATCTATATATATCACACAAATGACGCAATTCTCAAGCCGTCTCGCGCAAGTGAAGCAACTGCTCACATGCTCGCCACGAATATGGTATCGTTTGTTCGCCTATTCGCCGAAACACTGGCAGGGGAGTATGTAGCGATGTGATATCTATGTGAACTAGTACCAACATCACGCGAAGACGATCGTTTTGGCGTGATTGGTTTACTCGCGTTCGGAACGGAAGGTACACAGAACGAACCTTCCCTCCTTCATTGGTGACCCTAGCCGTGCAAAGAAACCGCACCCTTCACGCGCCGCAGTCGTGGCGCCATCTATCAACCGCAAAAGTAACCAAGCCGTCAAACAATGACGCAAATAAGCCGTTACTTCTCAAAGTCGTCTCGCACAAATGATGCAATTCTCAAGCCGTCTCGCACATGAAGCAACTGCTTACATACTCGCCACGAATATGGTATAGTTTGCTCGCCTATTCGCCGAAACACTGGCAAGGGAGTATGTGGCGGTGTGATATCTATATGAATTAGTACCAACATCATGCGAAGACGATCATTTTGGCGGAATCGGTTAAGTACTTGCGTTCGGAACGGAAAGTACTCAGAACGAACCTTCCTTCCTTCAAATTCAATACATTGTTATTGTATAGTGGAGGGGGTGGGCGATAAAAATTATATATATGATTGAAAATTGGGTCGCAAACATATTGAAAGTTTGAGAAGCACTGCTCTACATATTTTGGTGATAACGCAGTATGTCATTTATTTGAAATGCATTCAAGTTTCATGGAGTGGTCACTTCTGTTATTCGACGTGAAGTTAAATTAAATATTTAATACAAGATCATTTGCTGTTTGCGAAAGAAAGTCAAGGAATTCAGTTTGATTAGTGAATGAGAATAAAATTAAGAATTGTAGTAAAATCAGTTGAAAATGGTAACAAAAGTAGAGATTCATTTAGAAGAAAGCAGTAAATCTAGCAAGGAAAAAAAAATATTATTATTTTTTTCCGTTATGTTTTATTTTTTATTAATTTATTCTCAAATGTCATTTGAATTTCAATAAATAAATTATATTTTCCTACATTTTAGTGTATTCATGTTATTTAAGTTGTAATTAGATTTTTAAATATTCCTAAATTGGGGAAAAAGATCGTACTTAAAAAACACTGAACTGTGTCACTTTTTTTAATTCCTTGTAGTTTGTTTCGATTTTATTCATAGAATTAACAATTATAATTAATTTTTTTCAGCAAAATAGATCAGTTTTCTCATTTCCATTCTTCAATAACTTCCGTATATTTTTTTTTCTTTTAATTTAAGACTGTAATGCATAAGCAGAAAGCTTCTCGACCTTTTAATATGAAGTTTAAGAACTATTAATTCAATTTTAATACAAGTGGTATGAATAAGTTTTCGCCGTTTGACAAATGATGACTCCACCAGTAAGCTATGGTTTGAAATTTTCAGATATGAAACTTCACGCATCGTAAGATTAAACATTTGGCAACACTATAACTTTGAGTGTGGGAGAGTTATATTAATGTCCACAGCAATTATAAAGCTGCACGAGAGCTATTGGCGATGGACCTCGTAATTTTGAACCACTGTCAAATGACGTGTACGACACCTGCACTGGCACTCCCCTCCCCTAGTTTCCATAGCAATGTGAGGTACTTTGAGCCTCAACATATTAAACGCGAATTAACTTCCTCTACAAGGAAAGTTTTCAATGGCTCTAGTCTCAATGTCATGATACGTGCTACACCATAACCTTGATGTAGGAGAGATTTTTTTATCAGCACTACATATTTTTCGTAATACGTAATGCTGATACAAAATTTCTTTAGTACGAGAATGTCCAGTTTTGAGCCGAATAAGCTTCATTTGCATTAATTTTTGTTAATTACTAGCAGAAGTATACAATGAAGCTGCTTTGAGTGAAAGAAGTTGTTTTGAAGGTTCTTCAAAGATTAAGGTGACTGCCTACCTTCAGACCCAATTTTTTTTTTATAAAAACAAATTTTTGAAACAAATTGAGTGTTTTTAGGAAGAAAAATTTTTAAAAAAATATGTAAATACATACAATTTTTTAAACAAATATTATACTTTTAGAGAATATGGTTGTTTTCAAGGAAATTTTACCAAATTTTTACTAAAACGGGTAACACTGTATAAAAATTTCTAGTACAAAATTATCACAATTTTCTTTATACCCAACGTACATATTATGGTGCTCTTCAAAATAAACCAAAATCTAAGAGAAATATTAAAATACAAAAAAATTACAGACAATTATACAAAATAATATGAAAATTTTGATATTTTGTAAGTTTTTTCTTTATAAAAACTACCCTAAATGAAAAAATTATTTAACCTACAACAAAACTTACAATCCACTTTATGAAAATTAGCATAATTAACATTCCCAAAAAATTTGAAAACGTTATCTGGTTTGGTTCTTACGATATCATGTATCTCAGCGTTTCTCAAACTTGGGGGCCGTGACAACTCTACGTGGGGGGCGCGAGCATACTGAAAAGTCAAAAGCAAGAGATCATTTAAAAAAATTATTAATTTACTGAAAGTAAACAAACAAAATACACTCTGTGACATAAAAAAATAAAATACATATTTAGACTGAGTATTACATTTATAAATATATCAGAAAAAAATAAAAATTTTTTATAAAATCATCAGAAATACATATATTATAAATTATAAGAAATACATATATATATTTATAAATATTTGTAAATATAAGTATTTTATAATTAGTTTACCAATACTAAGTTAAGAATAAGTTTAACAATTACCAGTGACCCATGGGATTGTCATATATAAAATTGTATACAAAAGTTAATACTCATCTTGATAATTCGCACGGTTTATAATAAATCCCTTAACTATCAATTAAAAGCTGAGAGGAGAAAAGGAATAAATAAAAGCAATTTTTCTTTTGCTTTTATTTATTCCTTTTTCTGAGCCGCTGAAATGAGTAAATTCAACGCAAACACTGTCAAGGTCTTTTTGTTTAATTTCAAAGCTTTTGGAATAATTTTATGGTTAACAGTGCACAGAAAAGACGTATATATACGTCCAATGAAATTAGCGCACTTGAGTGAGACGTTTGTATACGCCGGTGGCACTTAAGAGGTTAAAATCGTATCGTAGTTTTAGCATCAAAATATAGTATTATTGAATTCAATATATTGTATGGGAGGAGCGCAATGAAAATTATGATTGAATATTGGGTCGCGAATAATAAAGCTTTGAGAAACACTGATGTATCTGGTACAAAGTTTCTTTCAAAAACATAATTTTGAGAACTTATTTAAAGTTTTATCTTACTGCCCTTTTGCATAGAGTGATGTTTTTTGTTTTTTTTTTAAAAATCACTATAACTTTATTTCTATTTCGCGTAAAGGAAAAAGAAAACACTGTTTTGGAAAGAAAAATGTTCAAACTATAAGATTTTGAAATAAAAAAAAAAAATTCCTAATGCAGACGAAAAACGACATTTTCAAGGTAGGTAGTCACCTTAAATACGGAAAGTTTGCCGTCGAAGACAACAAACGTTGTAAAAGGTTATTGAAGATTTGTGAAAATACTATAACTTATACTTACATCAGGAGGGATTCAACAAATAATTTCAAATCGTTTAAATTAGTTGGAAATAATTCCAAAGGAAGGAAAATTAGATTCCATGTGAGTTGACAAAAAAAAAACGTTGAATAACCATTTTGCACATGTAAAATGCTGCTTTCCAGGAATAGATGAAAGAGTTTATGGAATCATACAGTTACTGGTGAGAAAAAATGAATCCACTACAACATCTCAAAGAAGAAATGATGAAAGTCACACGCTCACGCATACGTTTCCATTTTTCAACAATCAAATATTCAAAAAAAATCGTGTTATGTATTTGGTGGGACAAGGTAGGCTCAATGTATTTAAGATAGCTCAAACCGAACGAAATCATTACTGGGACTCTCAGATGACGCGATTGAGCCGAGTACTCAAGAGAAAATGAGGCCACGACAAAATTATTCACCTAGTTGATAATTCTCTTCCACATGTTACGGCACAGGTCAAAACATACTTGGAAACACTCATTTGGAAAATGATACCACACCCGCCATATTCAACATATAGCTTCCGTTCTGATTATCAGTTGTTCCAATCGATGGCACATGTCCTGTCTAAGCGACAATTAACATCATATCAAGGTACCAAACATTGTGTAGATTCGTAGATAGCATCAAAGGATGAAGCTTTGAATCCATGTGCTTCCAGAAATATGGCTAAAACTAGTTGCTATTGCAATGAACAATATTTAGAAAAAAAAAACATTACTCTTTCCCATTAAATGACCAATTTTCGATAAAAACCGGTGGAAACTTATTAATATTCCTTATAGTTTTTTCAGGTTTATAACTTATACACATGTGCTTGATTTCACCGAAAAATAATTTTTAGTATTGAGTAAAATGTCGTTATTTAAGAATGCGTAACTACTGAGCCCTGTCTTGCATTTTTATTTAATTAATAAGATTTAAGAATTCGAATAAATACGAATTACAGAGTGCATTTCTGCGTGCTCAAGATACCTCGATTACACATTGGAGCAGAGTACAAGTTTATTTTCATTTTATTTGATTTTTTTATTGCTACCACGATTTGAAGTTACAGTAGGACTACTAGCAATGGGCCTCGTAATGCAGAACCTCGGTCAGGTGACGAGGATGGTTTGGTGTGTTGTGTTGAGTGGCCAAGTAAAATTGTAGTGATTTTATAAAAATAAACTTTAATTCTCAGCATAACAAATAATTAAGTTTGAGTATATATATTCCCTTCGTCAGAGTGGAATTCTGGGAAGACAGAAGAAATGCCAGAAGACATTTCTTCTGACCAATGAAAATCAATAGTAGGTTTTAATAGCCAATAAGACGTAAGGATCAAGAATCCGTTACTATGAGTAAGAGTGATCCGTTATTATGAGTAAGGATGATCCATTATTATGAATAACGATCATCCGGTATTACGAAAGTACACTACAATGGCATCTAAACAGGCATTTAACTTTCCTAACTTCCACACACAGCCATGAAGTTTATTTTGTTCTCATGTGTAAATGAAAGACTAATTCAATATGCTCAATAGGGATCATAGGGTAATTAAAATAATATTAACACTGATTAATTATTCATATATACACAGACTAAGCCAAAAGAATGCTTTTATATTAAAAATACGGAGTGTTAATATGTATCTTTGTTTTATTACCCCTTAATTTAATAAATATTTCGTAAATGATTATCCCGAGTTTTAATTTTTATTGCGAATTTTCAATTTTTTTATGCATACAAATCAGTGATTCCCAAAGTGGTCTATATCGACCCCCCAAGGGTCTATGACCACCTGCAAGGGGTCAGCGCAAGTAAAAAAATAATTTGCTTATTTTTTGGGTGTAGATGGGGTTCTAAGGTAGTGGTTCTCATTAAACCAGATAGTGACTTAAATTCTAAAAGAAAATTTGAAAAATGGAAACCATATTTTACCTATTTAACAGATTTATTTACTAACTTTAATGAGGTTCATTTGCAGTTACTTGGTGACAGCATAAATTTTATTAAAACAAGGACTATCCCTTCAGCTTTTCTTGTCAGAATTAAGCTAATGGAGTATAATATTGGACATTACGAATTTTACCAGGTTCTCAATTGGCCACAGACAATCTGCCAGGAAAATGACGTTTCAATTTGCGTTCAACATTTAAATGACCTTTATTCAGATTTTGAAGCTAGGTTTGACATTGCTTGGCTACATTAATTACCCCAATACGCAATGAATTAATTTGTTCACATTGAAAAAAAATATCAGATTACAAGAGAAACTGATCAGAACAGGCAGTAACGGAGTTATGGTAAAGTTTAGAAACGGATGTCAACAATTTTGGCTTTAAATGTACATACCTGTTATTTACCAAGAATTTTAAGGATCATTGAGAGAAAAATTTTAATTGCTTTTCCTAGTGGGAAGGAGTTTCAGCGTGGTTGCCAATCTCCAAAATAAAAAAGAGAAAGACTGGAAGGAGAGTAAGTGATAAACCTGGCAAGATAGATGTTAAATGTTGAAACTTTGTTATTGAAGCACCAGATTTATCCCTACCATTATAAACATGTGTTTTTCTTTAAACACTACTCTTCACTACAGTTAGAAATTTAATTCCATAAAAGTTGTGACGGGCTCACGCGTCTTTTTTTAACATGTCCTTTGGGTACCTTTTGGGGACAAGATTAATGACAACGCTTCTCCAACCAAAACCCAAGAAGTGAAAAGTGAAGATAAATGCAAATTAGATAGCTTTTAAATAACAGAAGTTTCAGGAAATAAAATGGCAATTTGAAGAATGTTATGTGAGAGATTGATACAATTGTGAAAGAACGGCCAACGGAGGTTATTCTGAAAATAAAGCCGTTAGGTCAAGGTGCATACCATTGCACTCGCGTAAAGACGCCACTTCCTAGAATCGGAGCAACGATTGAATTAAGGTAGGATTGACTATTTAATATTAGGGCTTGCGTTATTATTGAAATTGAGATTAGGTGGGTTAGATATTGATAGTGGTCCGAGTAAGGTTAATTCGGTATTACTTGTATGGTGTGTTTGTTCATCGTAGATTGTCACATATCTAATCATTATCTAATCTGTTAAAATTTCAAGTTATAGTTCTTAATAAAGACATATTAAGAATATAAACATGTCTGTTCCTTTTAAAAATCATACACCTCTAGCTCACGCGCATAATTATGCGCGTGAGCTAGAGAAAGATAATCAAAGAAAAGGTTAGTTTTTCACAAAGTAGCTCTATAGCAGCTGTCAAAAATATATCTCAGTTGATAAATTTTAAAAAATTCAATATTAGGTAAGCAGAGGTCCACCCAAAACTGAACAACATTTTAAGGAATCTATAAGAAAAAGAGTTTAGGAACATCTGATATAGATTATTATTATGAATATTATCTATATACAAATTAAAACTTATTAGAAAATATTACTCTTATTATAGGTTATTCTTATTATTATGAATACAGATATTGTCAAGATATACAGGGGCAAGAGACCTGGGCCTCACTGAGACGTCTCCGACAAGGAGAAATGAACTTTTTTTACACCAAATTTAAATGGTTCTCACTTATTTAAATTAAAAACAACGGAAGTAAAAGCTTTCCGTTGAATTATCTGTATAGTTAAGTACCTGTTAACTTAAGAAAATTCCATTTTAAATTACAAATAAATTTGTACAAAAAATAAATAAACAATAACTATTTTTGTTATTTTTGAGAAGACGTATTCTTCCCTTTAGGTACACTTTACATAAAATCCACTTCATATATAGCTATAAAACTTTTCTGAGTTTTTGCAAACATAACAATCCATAAAATGAATGAAATAAAACCTTAAAAAATAAGTTTTAATTTTTTTTTTAATTTAGTGATTCAAATTTCCTTTAAATTTTATGCAGAAATTGCGCTGTATCAAAAATTTGTTAATGTTTATTTGAAAAAAAAATTCATTCACTTTGTTGAAAATTTGTGGATATTATAATATGCAAAATATCAGCACTATATGTAAGGTAAATTTTGAGAAAAGTGTTCCAGAATCACGAAAAGGTGCATTTTGAGAAAATTGCAAAAGAAGATATTTTCATCTATGAATTGTAAAATAATATTTTTTTATTACGATATAAAGCCATACCATAAATAACTGGATTATTTTGAATCACATCTCAATTTTTAAACTGTAAGTTTAAAATTCTAGATTATTTATAGAAATATTTTTCAATACTCTTTCCCTACTACATCAACCCGTGTTATCAATGATTCACACCTTCTTCCATTTATAATACCAAAGTTTTATGTCTATAAGTTTTAGTATTTTTACTTCTCTTTGAACATCATAATTACAGGATATTACAGAATTTTGTATACATAGTTTTATTGTTATAAAAGTACACAAATTAAATGTCTTTGAGGAATTTAAAAAGTTAACTTGATGCCTAACTTATAAATGATACTCTGTTTTTAAAAATTATAACAAAAGAATCTCTGTTTTTGTACTCATACACATATGAATATTTATTTATTTATTTTAAAGTCAAACCAACAGTGTGTTATAAACATATAGTTATTCATGAGCATTTAAATGTTAACAATGAGCAGTTAGGCAAAACGAAATGTGTATTTTACAAGCAGTGTATTTAGCTTAGAATGATCCTCATGATCCACTTTGCACTATATCCGCTTGATTTATAATTTAAGAAGTACATTAAGTATTTATAAAGGCAAAACTAGACATAATTAACATTTTAAAAAAAAAGAATTTATTTTAAAATTTTGTAACTAATCATTTAAGTTTTCCGTAATTTTCGCACAAAGAAATGTAGAATTTTTAATAAATTTGTACATATAATACAGAAAAATTACATTCTTTGTACAGAAAAGTTAGTTTTTTACATATTATATACAAAACGGATTTTGAAGAAAGAGTACCTGATTCATAGTTACATCACATTTGCTTAAAATTTTAAAATACAATTTTCTATCCTTCTACTTATATCGAATTCTCATAAATAAGGCATCTACGGATGCAGCCAAGTGCCCTCTACTTTTTAAAAGTAAAATAAAAAAGGCAAAATTTGAAGCATCTTCATTTCCCAGTTACCTTGAATTAAGAGGTTAATAACAAAAGTCAGATGAAAATAGACAAAATTATTACACATTTGAGCATTTGAATTTAATGATAAAAGTTTTAGCTCAAATCAAACTTCAAATTTATATATATTATAAACATTTTCTTGCATTTTATTTAATAATTACTATTTTTTGCTTTTAACATGTGAGTTATTTATTACAGTACAGTGTCATAACTTAAAACATTTTTTTTTTCAAATTTCAAAAAAAAACCCAAAAAAAATTCTACTTTTGTAAAATACAGTGTTGTATTTTTAAGGATGTAAAAAAAAAGGGGGGGGGGACATCTACATGACTATTCCTCATTACAGCGTTGGATGGAATGAAATAAAAAATTTGAAATTTAATGCTATCATTAAACCTGTAACAAGAAAACAATTAGAAAAGTGTTCTTTATGATTTTCTAAAAAGTTTTTCCAAAAAAGGACAACTTATTATATTTACTATAAAGAACACAATTAATATTATAGTTAGACAATGTTGCTCTAAAAATAAACGTTAGACTACTCTTTCGAGAATCTTTTTTTATCTATAATCCCCCCTTAAGGTTAAATTCTCACAAAACCTGTACTTAATGGATATCTACATAAGAATGACAAGTTGAAATTGTGTTGGTCTGATAGTTCAGAACCATGTGTTTTAATCTATAGCAACCTTGGAAATAAATTCCCACGGAATACGTTCTCAGTATATATAAAAAAAATCTACGTTGGCCAAATTTAAATTATTTAGATCTAAACATTCAAAAAACAGGAATTTTTGTCCATAATGACGCCCGCATCCCCTCCCTCTTGGAGTATATTTTTACAAGAACCATTTTCTTAGGTGATCTCTTCTCAAAAAAAGGAGCATGTTTGCTTAATTTCAAGTTTGAAGTCTATTAGTTCAAAAACGGATTCATTTTGACTTTACCCTCCTTGAAAGTCGTGCTTAGTGGATTTATTGTCAAGGAAATAAAAATGTTTTTAAAATTTCTTTTCTGTAGTTGTATTAGCGCAAAAATGGTATTTTTTTTAGTATACCGAGGACCTATTATTTGTGAGCTTCGATTTTCCAAAGAACCCTTCTTAAATAATACCTACTTCACAGAGAAAACATATTTGCTAAATTTCAAGTTTGCGTCATACTTGAAAAACCATTCTTATATGTATAACTTCCCAATCAACCCCACCCCCTTGTAAGTCTGTTTTCAAATAACCTGTTTTTAGTGGTTTTTACTCAAGGAAAGAAACATGTTTCCCATATTTCTAAGTCTAATAATAGAAAAAGAGGAATTTTGATCTGTATGACTCCCGTGACCACCTTCTGTTCGATTTTTGCAAAACCGTTGCTTACTGGATCTCTACTAGTAAGAAAAAACATGCCTGCCAAATTTAATGTCTGTCAGTCTAATAGTTTCAGAGATATCGTAAGTAACGAGTCTTTCTCCCTTATACTTGTACATATATAGATAGATAAAGATAATATACTACTTTTACTATAAAAGACATCTTTAAAACTTTACAGTTGAACAAAATTCGTTGTACGGAAAACTGATATATGTACTTTTTCGAGAATTTTCATTTATTATCGAATGATTTAAATATTATTACTTCAAAATAACCATGTAGTTTTCAAATATCTCGAATGCTCATTCATATAAATTTTAAAACTTTTGCGAAAGACTCAATTTTCTAGATAGAAAATATCTCAACTCGTGTTACATTGTTCCTTTATTTTTTCCTCTAATTGTTCAAAAAATCTAATATTATCTGTAAATGTAGCAAATGTTTATCAAAAAAAAATTTTTCCTCATTGAAGTCTAACTATAAAAGATAAAAATTTGAGGATGTTTACAGCAGACATCACGTTTCACTTCTCTAGCACGTTTTAATCGAGAATGTTCTCCACATTTAACATTGAGAAAGGATAATTTTTTTTCCTGTTTACATAAGATTCACTGTCCCAAGTGCTGATCGCTTTGTCGTTTCAAAAATAAGGTAAACTTCTTTTTATTAGGATTTCAGAATATAATTCCATATTTCAGTGTACTACTCTTTTCCTAACTTCTACTTTATATATGTTTGCAATACGATTTATTTCTACTTAAAATTATATGTTTAATTTTAAATTGTGATTTTTCAAAATACAATTGCAATACTTTTGTATAATCAATGTTTCTTTTATCGCGGTGATATTTCGAAACAGAATACATTTTTCGGTCTTAAAAGATTCCCAATAATGGTTTCAAAAAAAATAGTTACTGTGCATTTATAAATTAAATTAAATTTATGTAAATCATTAATATGAATGTTAATAATAGCAGCATATCAACGATTCTTCATATTCTCCGTGGCTGCACTGTGTGTTCAATACATTTGAATATCTGAATGTTCATATTTTGATATAGATATATATATATATTACGTGTTCTTGTTGACTTAACTGCATAATATTTTTTCTTTTTTACATTTTTGTTATTTTTAATATTTTAATGACTTTTTAATTCTTTCTTTTACGCATGTAGATATCAATTATTACTGCAGTATTTATGTTTTACACCTTTGGAAAATTTTTATGTTATTAAAAAATTGTCCATATACTAAACACTATATATATAATTATTGGCTAATTCCTACTTTTTATTTTAAAAAAAAGCAGTCATCAGTCTGCAATGTTTTTAAATATTGTAGCACATTCATATTTTATTGCTACCAACTTCTCAATTTTTGGCATTCAATTAATTTTTGTGTCTCAATTAGAGTACAATATATATATATAGTTGAACCTGTTTTTGTGCGGTAGATAGGGACCGCATAAAAAAATCGCACAAAAAAATATTTAAAAAATTCATAAATTCTTACATATAACAAACTAATTCGTGGAAATACTACAAAAAACTTTTTTATGCGGTGGATAGGGACCGCATAAAAAAAGTCGCATTTATAAAATTTGTCAATTATTTACGAAATTTATGCAAGACATAAATATAACAAACTAAATAATTAAATATTAAACATGGAAACATTTTAAAAATATATAGTTTCTCATTGTATATACAGATATGTCTTTAAAATGCACATACATAATTCGTCACTACTCATCGTAATCCTAAGTCCTGTAATGAATAAGTTCAAAAAATCGCTTTCGTCATTTGAAGGTGCAATTTCAATTGATTTATTTTTTGGCAACATGAAGTAAGAAATAAGTTTTTGTGACGAAGGACGGGTGATCAGTTGCTTGTAAATGTCACGATAACCAGCTATACATGATTGAAGCCCTTTTTGGAATTTTATACTCCTTTCTTTTCTGGTATCTATTTTAAGAAAATGCTTTTCCAATGTGTTGGGGAAAGCTGAATCCCTGCATATTTTTATCCGTTCTCAAAGAATCTGGCTTCTTGTCCGTCTTCATATTTTTTTTTTATCAAATATTTGATAATGTCACTCTCGTTGAAAGTTTCGTATTCAATCAAGCGCGGGATGCTGGAGCGTTGAGAGAAAGCAACTGAATGCGCATTGTCGGGAGACTGTTAATAACAAATGAACACAACGTCTTGAAGTGTCTACATTTCAGTGGCGTAACGTACACCTCCGAATCACGGGGGGGAGGTAGGACTCTAGGGGCCCAAGGCCTGACTTACGCTAAATACGAATTTAAAAAATTTATAAAATATTAAAGGTAAAACCTGACTTTCAGGGATTGAGGGGTCCTAACATTCTCCGTTACACCACTGATAAATAGATAGAAAACATTAGAGCGGAGCCAAAGCCTTTGAGTCCTGTCACGGGGGGAGCAGGACTCTAGTAGCCCAAGGCTTGACTAACGCTAAATATGTATTTATCCAATTTATAAAATATTAAAGGCAAAAATTGACTATCAGGAGAGAGGGGTGTCCTAAATTTATCCGTTACGCCACTAGTAAATAGATAGAAAACATTACAGTGGCCCCAAAGCCATTGAAATTCATACACCGCTTAAACAAAATATCGCACATAAAAAATCGCACAAAAAAGAAATTGCATAAAAAAAGACCGCACAAAAACCAGTTCGACTGTATGTATAAATATTCATTTATATTTTTGCAAAGTAATTCTGTTCCGTCTATATGGGTTCCCAACTTGCTTTGAATTAAAATTCAGCCAATATTCTATGTTAAATTAAGACCTTGATTCCTCTTTTTTAAAAAGATATTTCTTCTACAAAAACATCTTATGTATCCTGTTCTCAAGATTTTTTTCTCGAAAATCATAATTACGAAGCCATTTCTACACTGAAAAACACATGAAAGCGAATATAACTCGTATTTTGCTTTGAATCGTTCCGTCAAATGTGTCAGCTGGGCCATAAATCATAGTATTTCATTAAATATATAATGGCCTCATCAAATTTTGCTTCCTTTCTAGTCATGTATATTCAAATTTGAAAGTTTAGATTTTAATTATTATTTGACAGCGGAAAGTAGTTGACTGTAACAACAGTCATTAAATCAATGTACTCTTTGTAGAATTAAATTAATTTATCGATTGAAAGATCTTTTGGTATGTTGTTGACTAAATGTGTTAAAGATGTAGTAAGAAATAATAATTTTTTGCGATGCTGTAATAAATTTTTGGCATAGTTAAGATTAACTGCAACAGATGGCACCAGGATATTTTTTTAAATAAATGTATTTTTGGCTGCGAATAATTTATAACTACATAATGTATGTAAATTCCAGTTTACAAAATTCAGCAATGAGTAAGAACAGTTGTATAATACGTACGATGGGATTCATCCACCGTTGGGTGGACACAAGTTCTCCCTTCCCGTTTGTTCATAATTTCCATTAAGAAATAGTACTTATTCCTTAAATATTACTCGTTTTTTATAGTATTACTGTGCACGTACTAAACTATTTTATTACCTTTTCGAGAATACGATCATTTAGAATTTGATTGATAATATGATTACCGTTTCATTTAAAACTTGGGAAGTTTTGGGTTTTCATTATTTCGAATAAGGCAACGTGAAAAAAGTTTTTCATTTGATTTCAAATGATGCTTAAGGTATCCGACTACGTTCAGAACCGTGATTTTAAAAACGAGCATAAATGGATAATTTTCGTGATATTTAGTGTCACTTAGATTAGACTACATGTATAAAATTGTTTTAAGGACATTTTTACAAGAAAAAATTATTTAAATACAATATTTCGGCAAAAAATTAACCTAGAGTAACCTTTTTCAAAATGTTCTCCTTTTGTGAAAAATGCTTCTATTACAATAATATTTTGCCTGTATATAGCTCATACCTCTGTACAGAGGCTCAATTATGATTTTGGAAAAATTCACATTATTTTCAGAGTTACAACCAATAGAAATAAGTATCAGCATTTTTTTAAAAAAATTTCTCCCCTCTGTTATCGTACAGCATGGATAAACCCACTTCTATGTTATATATTTCAAAAATTCTAGTTGAGCCTTTGTACAATGGTCTGCGCTGTATACAGGTAAAATATTATCATAATAGAATCATTTTTCACAATAGGAGAATATTTTGAAAATTGGTCATTCTATGTTCATTTTTTGTCAAAATATTGTACTTAAATAATTTTTTATTGTAATACTATTCTTAAAATAATTTTATATACATTTTCTAATCTAAGTGACACTAAATATCATAAATATTATCCATTTGTACGCTTTTCCAAAATCATGGTTCCGAATTTAGTCGGATACCTTAAATATAATACTTTGAATAAAACTAAGAAAGAAAAAGGAGACGAGGAATAATTTACAAGCAAGCTTTTGTTCAAAAGAATTTTGTATCGACATCTCTAGTCGCAAGTCGACTTAAAAAAAACTGAAGTGGATTGATGCTTGTTTGTTCTCAAAACAATGTAAACTGGTTGTTTAGCGACGACTTTGTTGTTCTAAAAATTATTATTACAACTTCTTTTTCCTTGTTGTCGATGTTTAACTTGCATTAATAAAGAGTAATATAAATATTCTTCGCATATGATGTGTTATACATTGAATAATACGTAGAATTTAAGCCTTTAGAACAACAATTTTAAATATCTCAATCAAATTGCACGTAAATCAAAAGTAACTATAAAGCTTTTTCTTTAAAAAAATTAATTATAATATGTTTTATTCTGTTATATATACAATTAAAAAGAAAAGTAGTATTTATACTAAAAATTAAAAAAAAAAAGTTTTTTATTTTTTATAAGTTTTATCTATGACAATTGTTCTCGTTATTATGTCTGTTTCTAATTCAACAACATAAGTTTGAGAAACTTTTCGAGATTTCAAAAACAAGTTTGTACCTTATCAAGTATTTTTGCATTAAATCTTAATAATAATTTATTTTTTTATTTTTCTGTCAATTTGAAAAATGAATACGAAAATAAATTAAATTATTTTTGTGGTTTTCATATGCACATTAAATATTAAACGTATCGAATTCAAAAATTAAAACTATATATTTTTCTTTATCAGAAATGTCTTCCGAAGCTTCAAAAACTGCCCTTGAAAGTAATGAGACGCTCCCTTTTAAAATGAAGCACTTACCAGATTTTGTTCTACAAAAACTGAAAGAGGAACTGAAGGAGACTCCTGAAACGAGGGTAAAAAGTCTTATGGAACTCAGAAAGATGCTAAAAGGTGAGGCTTCTTGTTCCCTATTATAAGTATATTCATTACAACAAAAAAAAAAAAAAAAAAAGGAAAAAAAAAGAAATCAGAATTTTTTAATCATATAATAATTACATTACGAAAAAATTGAAATATTTCAGGAAATTGATTTAAAATAATTTCAAAAGTTAACGAAAATATGAAAAAGTGTGTAATCAGTATATTTGTATAACTTTAAACATTAATAAATGAAAAATTTAATACAATTTATTTTATCTAAAATTAAATGAAATAGGAACGAAATGCTTTAATATTTTGAGATGAGGTACCCCTATAAAATAACTAAAGTAGGAAAAGATAATCGGCATTTAATCATTTCGGCATCATTAATATTCCTTTACAAATTTTAAAATGGGCTAGTTTTATTTTTATATCCTTAATTTTGCAAGCAAATTATTTACTTCTCAGTTTAAATGAAATAGATTTCATTGGAATTAAATTCAGTAAATTAGAAACTTATTTAACTAGATTACTTATAAAGAATTTTACTTGAAACGCTTTC